>PVIR01037918.1:0-14826 GCA_004026965.1 Petromus typicus
CCTGAACCACAAAGCAAGACCCTGTCTCCAAAAAAAACTTCGCATATGTTTCAGTAGGTTTCTTCCTAAGTTCTTGATTCCTAAGTACATTATTGTAAATGATACTTAATATATTTATTGGTATATAGAAATACAAAAAGAATTACTTCTTTGCAATCAATTGCTTTTCTAGACTCTGGATTCTATTTATAGGTTCATTTTTACACATACCGATTATCATCTGTACACAGTCTTTTCATTTTTTCAATACTCTGTCGTCTTTGTATCTTACTGCACCAATTAATCTCCCCAGTCAACCCTGAACAGCAAGTTCCTTCTCAGTTCTCCAACCTGATGGGGATGTTTCACCTGCAACAATTCTTACTAACTAAAGTTGGTCTGTTTCTCAGTGGCCTCTGATACGTCATTTTCTAAGAGGTTTTTTTTTTTTTTTTTTTTTTTCTTCAATTTTTAAAGGACAGGGCATCTTATAAACTTTTTCGTTCACTGCTGGATTCAGTTTGTAGTTCTATTTGTGCAGGCTTTTCACGCCAGTGACTGAGCATGTGCCAGCAAATCCCCAGTGGTGGGCTTCTTGGCAGGCACTGTGGTCAGCTTTGGGGAGGGAAGTTCTCTCTGAAAGTTTATACAAGGTGAGAATTCTGCGTTTTTGAAAGTTTGGTATGAGGGCCGGGTATATAGCTCAGTGGTTCCGGCACCTGTCTTGCAAGCACAAGGGCCCGGGTTCAATCCTCACTAATCACATACAATACTGGGCATGGAGACTCACCCCAGCAGCAACCAGTATCACATACCATAGTGCCGGGCGTGGTGGCTCACACCTGTGATCCCAGCACTCGGGAGGCAGAGGCAAAAAAAAAGTTTGGTATGAGCTACTTACATTAAATACTTCTCATTCTTTATAGGAAAAGCTGACTGCTAAATGATGACTGTATTTATAGAACAATTCATGCTTTTTCTTGAATCACTTTTATAAGTTATATTTTCTAGGAAATTTTTAATAAAAAACAAGGGATTCTATAAAAGAGTAAGATATAATAATTACAAATTAGAAAGTTCATTTAAATTTCAGAAATGTGGCTTGAAGCTCTTCATAATCTTACTTCTTTTTACCACCTGCAGCATTCCTGGCCCCCAGTCACTCCTCAGTTTAGCTTTTATGCCAGTATTATTTTCAGTCCCCTTTAGGTTTCTTTTTTCTTTTTTTTTTTGAGACAGGGTCTCGCTTTGTGGTTCAGGCTGGCCCTGAGCTCAGCCTCAAACTCATCACAGCAATCCTCCTGCCTCTGCCTCCCGAGTGCTGGGATTACAGGCGTGAGCCACCACGCCCGGCACTGTGGTATGTGGTACTGGTTGGTGCTGGGATGAGTCTCCATGCCCAGTATGGTATGTGGTTACCAGGGAATCGAACCTGGGCCCTTGCGCTTGCAAGACAGGCACCAGAACCACTGAGCTAACTCCCCGGGCCCCTCTTTAGGTTTCTTAATTGATCATGCCAGGTATGTTTTTATTAAGGCAAACCTACATAATTTCTAATTTTTGGCTTATAAAACAATAATGCCCTTAAGAATGGTGACATAAATAGTTTCAACCAACTTTTGATATTTCTCAAAGGGCTAACCTAAACTTCATTTCAGATAGTTTTTCTACATTAGTCTTTCCTATTTCTACATTTTAGATTTTCCCAGCATAACAATGAAATGCATCTCCATTAACCTTCTTTATGTGCATGCATGAGCATTTCCTATGTAACTAAAGTCTCTCCTTCAGATGTATAAGCCCATTTTCTTATTCTAATAATTGGTGAAATATTTACTCACCAGCACCGCTAAACACAAAACAAAACTTTTCCAGGCTTCCTTGCTGTCTGTGGTAAGTGGCATTAGGTAGCCCTTCTCAGTGTTTGTGAAATAAGGGAGACCCATCACAACCTGGGCCTCCCCCTCCCGTCCTGAAGGGACTCAAGCGTGCCCAGAAGAGACAGCGCTGTGTCTCTCAAGTGGAATCCACACCACCCCTCAGGATTTTCAAGCCTGCTTGTAAAAACTGGGGATCCCCGGGGCTTCCACCTCTGGGTGGTTTGAAGGAATCTGAATTATTATCTTGCCTTGTGATTTTATTCCCCAAATCAGCATGCTTTTCTTTTCCTCTTGTCATGTCTTCCTTCTTAAACCATTTTATCTGTCCTATATGATTAGTAGTTCTTAAGATTTTTTTTTTTTATAGGAAAGAAATTTGTTACTGATGATTCCATTTGTCTGCTGGGGATGTGCAAAAGAAAGTTGCTTTTTCAACCTGTAACACAGCTGAAGAAGGAAACAGATTTTGAGTAAGTCAATGAAACACAACTTGTCCAAATCTGATTGCCATTAGAAGGAATATCAGGAGTCATGAAGACACTCCCTCATTATTCGTAACTCATTTAAGTATTCAAGGAACACATTGGCTTTTTGAGGCTAATTTCTCTAAAAACAAGAATTTTCAGCTAGTTGTGACGACACATTCCTGTAATCTCAGCACTCTGGGAGGCTGAGATAGGTTGCAAATCCAAGCCCAGTGGTGTCAAGGCTGCTGTACGTTCAATGCCCAGCAACAAACACACACACACACACACACACACACACACACACACACACACACACACACTTTTTAGAACTAAGGCAGAATTTTTAGAAGTACAAAAATAATGACTTCCTTTGAAAGTTGTTTTATCATCCAAAATCTCTTCAGGTGACCCACACACCCCATCTTTTCTGGCCCCATTATGTACCACTAGCCACAGGAGCATGGAGCAGTCAGAACCTGGGGTACTCAGCACTGTCTTCTTTTCCTCCTCAGGCACAGAATCCCCAAGGAACAGTGGTGGCTGAAACTTCGGCCTCTCATGAAGATCTTGGCCAAGTATAGGACGAGCTATGATGTGTCTGACTCTGGTCAGCTGGAGCCTGTCCATCACCGCCCCTCCCACTGGGAGCCTGCAATCTGAATGCCATATGCCACTACCAACCTACACCCATGACCCGGGAGACCTGGGACTCACCAGGGGCCATCTTGTTTTGTAATGTTTATTTATCAGCACTTTATGCAAGTATTATTGACCATCATCCCTAATCAGAAAGCATCAGTCACCAGTGTCATTGCTGCACTCCAAGCAGATCCTGGGAAATGAGACCACCCTCACCTCACACATTCACTCCAGTGTGAGTTGTTTTCTGTACCTTGTACTTTGTCTCATGCTTCAAAAGTTTGTGTATCTAGTGGAATTAAAAATTTGGCTAAAATTCCAAATGTACTTTATTTTTTAAAGGTGAGCTTAAAACTTCAGGATCTGTAGGTGACCAATGAAGGACTTCTCAAGTTGTTTTGTGAGCAGAGATTAGCAAAATATCTTTTTAAGGAATCACTGAACTAGGCTCATGTATAAAATCACAAAAGGGAAAAAAAAAGACAGTGCTTCGATAAATAGCAGTTGTCACACTGAGTAAACATGGAGCGCCCCTTCTGAGAGTTCATGTGGAGAACAGCCCCAGGCCAGGACACCTGAGCACAGGAGCAGCTCTGGCAGTGAGGACTATACAGGTAGGGAAGGTCACATAACTCAAGCCACACATGAAACAAGACATAGACCAAAAATGAAAAAGGTGAGCATAAGCCCTAAGATCCAAGCTGTACATGACAACCGTCGGAGGAGCTTTGTAAAAAGACCTGACACCTAGCAGCATCTCCTCCACACTAAAGTCACGGGGGTGATGGGGCCTGAATTCACTCGAACCCTCCAGAGGATCCGGACGTGCTGTCAACAGGGAAGGATGATGAATTCCTAGGTGACAGCCCCTGAACGCATGGGCATTCACTGCACGGAGAAGCATCTCCACCTCTTCTCCAGGCTTATGTATGCTCTGATCTAGTCTCTAAAAGGCAACACCAGATATCTGTGTCCCAGAAATGGGGAAATAATTATATAAAGGATAGGGAAAGGATGATCAAAAATAAGTTCCGTATGGGAAATCTGGGGAGAAACAGCAGGAACTGAGTAGTGTTCTGGCCCAGTGGAGACAGAATGGGAAAAGCTCAAATTAACACTTAAGCAAACACACCTACTCCTTGAGATAGGTCCTCACTGGGCTGCCCTGTTTGACTTCCATCTGTCGTGCAGACTTTCTACAGCTCTGGTATAGTCACACATCACGCCTGACAGTTGCCGGAACTTTTACTCTTGTTTTTTTTTTGAGCCAGCATCTCACTTTGTAGCTCAGGCTGGCCCCAAACTCATCATGTAGCCCAGGCCAGCTTCAAACTCATAGCAGTCCTCCTGCCTCTGCCTCCTTAGTGCTGGGATTATAGGCATGAGCCACCACACCTGGCTTTTTTTTTTTTTTTTGGAGACAAGGTCTCACAGTAGTTCAGGCTGGCCCTGAACTCACTATATAGCCCAAGTTAGCCTAGAACTCACAGCAATCCTCCTTCCTCTGCCAAGTGCTGGGATTACTACTCATTTTTTAAAATAAAGACCTTGTCACATGCTACTTTAGCTTATTTAAAATAACTAAAGCACACTTAGGTCAAAGTTGACTTTTATTTTTAAAATAAATGTTCTAAGTGTTACTTTTAAAATTCTACTTTGTTTATATTTATCATTTAATGCATGATTATTTCTATTAGTTATCTTCAAACTCTATTTCCTTAAGATGAAAAGTTTTTGTCCAACTTGTCAGTTCATATCTTTGGTCAAATCTTAAGACAAGATTTTTGGGAAAAAAAATAGTAACATTTCTGATATTTCAAGTGGACGTGGACTGAGAGACTTCATCTTTAAGAGGCTGAGATCCTGAGGACAGTCAGGAACACTTGTGACCTGCTATTTTACGATCCATGACGGGTCCCTGGAAATTTTCTCACTCTCTGGTCCGACGATAGCCAGTCCATGTGTGCTCTTCCCAACACCAAGGTACCTGGGAGAAAGAGCTCGAGGGAGGCATGTTTCCATGTGCAGCTTTTGCAAGGTGGACAAGGAGTCTTTGCACTGAGCACCGAAAGGCCCCACCCATGCTCACCTGTCGCTCACAGCGGTGAGAGTCTTATGGCTGACAGCGAAGAGCTGCTCCCTATGTGTCTGCTTCATCTCATTGGAGAGGCCATATAGGAAGAGGTCCAAGCCTACGAGTTACAGTGGAGCACGGCTGGCAAAGCTGCTTGGGAGGCAGCCTGCGCGCAGCCATCTGTGCTCACCACTGGAGGCTGACACCATCACCCAGGGTTCGCATGCCCAAAGAGAGCAAACCTTCCCCTCCAGCCCCACACCAACTACTGGATGAAGACTCAGGACTGCATAAGACTGACACTGGGAACAAAAATAGCACTGCACAATGACGTGGCTGGTTGTTTGTCTGAGGATTTTTTTTTTCAGTTTTTTGAGACAGGGTCTTTGTACAAGCTGGCCTTGTGCAGGCTGGCCTTGAACACACTGTAGCCCAGCCTGGCCTCAATCTCGCAGGGATCCTCCTGCCTCAGCCTCCTAAGTGCTGGGTTACAGGTGTACACCACCATGCCTGGCTGGTGTCCTTGACTGGATGTCAAGGGTCTGTTCTTAAGGTCATGTGTTAGACTATCAAACATGGAAATGCTATCACAAAGCAGGGCAGAAACAGAAGAGCGAGAGATGCTTGTGATCTACTCATGCCCAGAAGCAAAGAGAACTTATGTGGAGTCGTCTGGTAATATCATGTGTCAGGGCTCTCATTTTCTCAAAATACCTTTGTCTGAAGGAGCAACAGGAGCATCTACAGCAGAGAAAACGGAAAGTTTGGCTTCATCAATGTCCTGCTGAGTGAAGTTTCCAGATTTAGCCCAGTCAACTGCCTTCTCAAAAGACTGGAGTGTTTCTATTGAATTTGGGTCCCTGAAAAACCCAAAGAGTTTAAAATTCAAGGGTTTTACTAGAGAGAAAGACAAGCTAACAAATAGGTGTCAAGCAGTTTTGAACAATTTCTATTTATGGGTCTATCTTAACTCCGTACTCCACATAGCTCACTGACAAAGGCAGTAACTGCATAAATTTTATTCTCACCACAGAAATCTCACAACATTCTCCTCGACTCAGTGACATGGTCTATCTGCCCAGCTTTACTAATTACTTTACTTAAATACTCACTTCTGTGGTTTTCCTCAGGGGGAGGATGCCACATAGACGGGGGAAAATTAGAATAAAAATGAAATTATGGAAGAGTCCTGGAAAAGCTGGAGGTTAAACAAAAAGCTTCACTTCCACAATATACATTCAGAATAGTCTAGAGATTACCCATACGTGAGACCAGTTTCCAAGGAAAACCCTCCTGTCCCTTTCTGCCCCCTGAGACAGGACTGAAGACCTTCTCGGGGAATGCGAGCCAGGATTTATGTTCTGTTTCATTCATCTTGTCTAATAGCAGCTCCTGTGACAGACACAGTTGGGTGTGACAGAACTCAACAGCTTGCTCTTAGAGATTAGACACATGTCGTCTGGCAAGAGGGCATCAGAAAACTAAGACTTGTAGAGGCAGGGACTCGAAGTGAGATGGTGTGTACATTCACATGTGCAACAGTGGAAATGACAACTCACCTGTAAGAGTAAAATGTGAAAATTCCGTTATAGCCAAGTTTAGCACCTCCGCCATATGCACCTCCTTTTTCTCGAATTTCTGTATGCAAGAATTTGGCAGTCATCAAACGGGCAAGAATCTTAAGACTGAAAGATTAAAAATTGCAGGTTAAAAACACAGCTAATAGGAAATATTTACATATAATAGAAAGTAATCAAATAGACATTGAGAGTATAATAAAGTGCAAATAAAAATCAAGTTGTAGCATACCATATAGTTTACATATCTGTGGATTTAAGCCAAGTCAAAGAAATGTTTAAAAATGCATCTGCACTGAACAGTTTTTCTCATTATTCCCTAAACAATACAGTGTAGGGCCCAGGATTTAGTTCAGTGGTTCCGGCGCCTGCCTTGCAAGCTCAAGAGCCTGGTTCGATTCCTGGTAACCACATACAACAATGCCAAGCATGGAGACTCATGCCCACCAATAATCAGTACCACATACCACAATGCCGGGTGGGTGTGGTGATTCATGCCTGTAATCCCAACATTCGGGAGGCAGAGGCAAGGAGGACTGCTATGAGTTTGAGGCTCGCCTGGGCTACATAGTGAGCTCAGGGCCAGCCTGAACTATAAAAGCAAGACCTTGTTTCAAAAAAAAAAAGTATAATAATTATTTGAATAGTACTTATATTAGGTATTATGAACAGTCTAAACATGATTTAAAGTGGATTGGAGGAGGTTCAAAATAGTACATTATTCTCAATACAGGACATAAGCATCATTCAGGTTTACTGTCTGTATAGTGCTAAAACTAATACACCGAAAATACTGAGAGACATCTGTATATATTATGGACCCCATACACACACACACACACACACACACCACACACTTTTATAATGAATGAAAACAATGTGAGAAAGGACGATATTATGACTGGGTTAAGGGTGGGATAGGAGAGGTAGTAGAGGAAGAATATCACATTTTCCTCAAAATACCTCTGTACATTTGAACTTACTGCAATATTTATATGGCAATTTTAATCTGGAAAAGTAAAAAGGGGCTACCAATTTTTATTGTGAGGGCAACTGTATACATGATTGTTAATTTAAATGGACCACATCAGAATCTCTTGGAGAGATTTTTTTTTTAATAGATACCCCTCTGTGCAAAAATGCATAAAGTATACTCCAAAGCAAATTTCTAATATTACAGCCTATTTTCCTGCTGTCTTCAAATGTGAATGTGTGACCCTCTGGAAAAAAGATGATTCTAAAAAGCATGTTAGTGTGGCTGAAGATCAAACAGAGCCCTATCCTGATGCCATGAACAGTGAGAATGACCCTAGAGTGCTCAGCTCTGCTAATTTGTCCTGGGGTAAGACCTAGGTGACCCTGACACCCACTACCATGGACTTCTCTACAAGATGGAGAGGCTACAGCAAGCCAGGTGAGAAATTAAATGTTCCTAAGACTGAGGTGGGGGGTCACAGTGCTCTCTTCTGGATCTCAGGGCAAGCCCAGCATGCAAAGAGCTGGTGACCGGATGCCTCGGGGCTCTGACCCCCAGCTGGCAACCATTCGACTTGGGGAAAACAGCCCCCACACTTGTATCAAAACCTGTATTTCATTTATCTATGTAATACTTTTCTTGAAAATTTCCTGTTAACTTTATGATATAAAAAATACATGTTCAATGTTGAAAACATAAAGGCAAAAAAGAATCATAGCTCCGTTATCCAAAGATAAACTCTTATAATACTTTGGTGTTTCACATCTGTATTTTCCTCCAGAGTAGTCGAGGTGTATATCTTCATTCTTGATGGCAGGGCACAAAGTAATATTTATTTTCTACAAATACAGAATATACTACATACATGATAAGCCACATTTTAAGGTATTTTTCTACCTCAAAACTACCTCTCTATCCTCCCCCTAACTGCTTAGCTCTTGAGCGTTTGTCTAGTTCCTCATGCCCGACCTTGGGGGCTCCAGGCCCCTCTCAATCAGGCCACTCAACCAGGGCCTCCCTCTCTCTGTTTCTGCCTTAAGTAGGCAGAACAGGAAGTCTGATTGCCTCACTGAGGTCTTAGAAACAGCCTCCCGTTCACAGCCTCACCCCCAACATGCTTTCGCAAACACGTCTGTCTCTGTTCCTGTCATCTCTGACAACTTGGGTTTTTTTCTCTTGTTGTTCTCCGACTCTTCTCCACACCCTGGCACCCTACCGTTCCTTTCTTTTTCCCCTGTGCTCCAGGCCTTGTTCAGGTCTCTGAGGACATTCTGTGAGGTCACTGGAAGGTTCATATGTAAGCACATGGGTCCAATCTGCCACACGTACCAGAAAGTCTCACGTCTTAGTTTATACATATTTCAACCCACAGGTGACAAGAGTAAGCTGGGTGTTCTGAAAGGTTCATTGCTACCTGTGTGGTTTACGGTTTACAGAACTTCTTCAGGGGTAGAAACTATTTACAAAAGTAACTATTCATGATGTTAGGCATTTTGTCCAAAAGCTATGTTGTTCACAGACTGCTTAGGATGTTCTTTAAGTTTTTTCCTTAGAACTTCTTGCTGACTACATTCAACTTGGTTAGAGCCAGACCCTACAGGTGAAAGATTAGAATCATCTACCTACCCCACAGTCCAAGAAACTTCTACAAAAACTTTCTATTAAGGGCCGGGGATTTAGCTCAGTGGTTCCGGCGCCTGTCTTGCAAGCACAAGGACCTGGGTTCAATCACCGGTAACCACATACAATACTGGGTGTGGAGACTCATGCCCAGCAGCAACCAGTACCACATTCCATAGTGCCAGGCACGGTGGCTCACGCCTGTAATCCCAGCACTCGGGAGGCAGAGGCAGGAGGATTGCTGTGATGTGAGTTTGAGGCTGAGCTCAGCGCCGGCCTAAACTACAAAGCAAGACCCTGTCTCAAAAAGGAAAAAAAAAAAAAAAACTTTCTATTAAAATAAATGCCTTTCGGGCCGAGGATTTAGCTCAGTGGTTCTGGCACCTGCCTTTTAAGTGCAAGGTCCCCAGTTCAATCCCTGGTAACCACATTCCACAATGCCGGGCATGGTGGCTCAGGCCTTTAATCCCAGCACTTGGAAGGCAGAGACACAGGAGGATTGCTGAGTTTAGGACCAGCCTGAACTACAAAGTGAGACCTTGTCTCAAAAAACTAAAAACAAAAATAAAAATTTTAAAAATGCCTTTCCACTTTCTAGCATGCTGGACAAACTCACCTCTTACCTGGCATGGTCTGGATGTGAGTAGGGGACAGTTCTGACACATTCACCAACGTAGTTCACTGGGAAAGGCATCAGGAGATGTGTCTTCATCTGCCAGGGTTTGAAAGTAGGCTCCTGAGGGACAACAGAACATGGGTCAGACTAGACTGCACAACCTAACATAGCCCACAAGTGCTAAAACACGTCAATACTATCGGATTATCTGCTTCCCATGGGAATCATTAGCTAGCTACTTCTATTTAAAAGCAAGGCACGGGACTGGGGATGTGGCTCAGTGGTTCTGGTGCCTCTCTTGGAAGCACAAGGACCTGGGTTTGATTCCCTAGAAACCACATCCAGTACTGGGTGTGGAGACTGATGCCCAGCAGCAACCAGTATCACATACCACAGTGCCGGGTGTGGTGGCTCACGCTTGTAATCCCAGCACTTGGGAGGCAGAGGCAGGAGGATTGCTGTGATGTGAGTTTGAGGCTGAGCTCGGGGCCAGCCTGAACCACAAAGAGAGACCCTGTCTCAAAAAAAATAAAATAAAATAAAATAATTAAAAAATAACAGCAAGGCACACTCAGGATTTAGCTCAGTGAGTCCATCATCTGCCTTGCAAGTGTAAGGTTGTGGGTTCAATGATCTCAGATATAGCAAAAACAAATAAACATAATGAATGAATGAATGAATGAAAGCAAGGCACTACAGGGTTGGCGATTTAGCTCAGTGGTTCTAGCATCTGCCTCACAAGTACAAGATCCCAAGTTTAATCTCTCCTACCAAAACAACTCCAGCAAGGCACTACAATTACATCATTCCACACAATATTTAACTTCAAAATGGACACGAGATTCCAAAGTTAAAATAATTATTAAACATCTCATCTTCCATCATGTGCACTGCGGTCAATTCTCTGAAACATGTTCAAGTGCCCCGCGTATGACAAACCTGGCAAAATGGCACCACTAGGAAAGCTGAGTGAGGAGAAAGGGCTCCTACTGCTTGCCTGGAGGTGGACTGACAGGATTTAAGCCACTTTAACATGCAGGTAAATGACAAGGGGAGGTGACCACACAGAGAACCACATATTCTCCTAACCACAGAGACCAACAGGCACTCATGCAACACTGTCTCAGAAAAAAGGCTCAGGGCGGCAGTGACAAGATCCAACTGACTCTTTACTTTAGGACATGACTTGGGTGCAGAAAGGGCTCAGGCAGAGGCACGGTCCCAGAGGGTGATCAGACACTGGCACAAAGGAGTGGACTCAGTTGACTCTGAAGCCAGGTGCACCACGGTCACTTACTGTGATCAGCTTCCTTATCATCTGGGGGCCGTCAGCACCGGAGCCACTGGGTACAGGTTTCTGAAAATAGTGTTTCCAAGAGAGACGACACACACACAAAGCTCACTTGAGGTAGAGAAGAAAGTCCGAATTTTGTAACATTCACAGAGCTAATGACAAGGATTTGGGCAGATTTTCTTGTTTTAAATAATAAGATTTGAAAGGTATGAAAGAAATGACTTCTTCTTATAGGAAGTGCTATGTAATCCACAAGGAAAAATACTTTAAACCTTTCCTCTCTTATACTTTCTAGTCAAAAACTGCGCCCAGAACAAACAGGCCACTCAAGGCCTCTACTCATGTGGAGGCTGAGAAACTGAGGAATCATGGAGACCACTCTACAAATGGACAAAGGACATGTGAATAGCAACAGATAAAACAACAGGAATTTCTGCAAAATCTGCAAAAGCCATCATTCTGCACTGAGAAGGCTTCTTTACTGATTCTGCAAATCAGACTAAAACCAACTTTATAATTGATCAATGTGATTAGATTACTAATAACTGATCATTGTTCTAGAGAAAAATCCAAGAATTAGTCACAGTCAAAAGGATTTTTGCCATCTGTCTTCCTAAGCCTAACAAGTGTTTTCTCTTATTAGGAGATAATTCACTATAAGGCCTAAGAAATAATAAATGAGCACAGGATCTAAGGCTTCAAAGGGTTAGGGTTCAGATTCACTGCTTAACTAGTGCCAGTGCTAGGAAAGTTACTCAATCCTCCTTACCTAAGTGCTTGAGGTATGTAATGGTGTACTGATACCTCCACAGTGGATGGTTTTGAGAATCAAATAAATTGATACATGTAAAAAGTAAGAACCATGCCCAGTGTCTGCAGTGTTTGGTGACACCTTTGCTTTGGGTTACCTCAACTACATGTGGGCGGACAGGTTTCCGTTCCTTTTTACTTCTATGAAGGCTTCGAATGAAGTTTTCTACCTCTTTTTCTGTCTGAGACATCTGGTGAGGAGTAGCATTCACCGAACATCTGCTTAAATAATCACATTTATTACAAAAATGAAACACTATTTGGCTAATTCATCACATGTTGTACAGATAACACAAGACGTGCATGATGTATTGCTTTTGTATAAAATGATATTCCAGAAAGTTGAAAAGAAATGGTATCCAAATGTAGAAATGCAGCTGTCTTACTTTTCCACAGTGCATTCAACTGATGAAAGATATCACATATTTCAATGGGCTATCGCTAATAGCCATGAAGATATCAAGATGGTGTCTCTGCCTCCAAATTGTGTTCCTCTGAAGCGCACAAAGAATAAAGAGAGTACTAAGATCTACCAACGTGATTTCTTAGTTTACAACAACATTTTAGGTCCAGAATCCATTCTGTAACACCCACACTAAATATTTTTTTTGGTCTTGGGAGTTATATAATTATGAATTCAGGGAAAGTACTGTAGCTAAACCCTAGTTAACAAAATAGAATGAATCACAGGATCTTTGTTTAGAAACAAATCATGAACCCACCTCAAATTATCACATTTTAACAGATGTTTCTTGATCCGCGGGAACATTTTCAAGACTGGGGTGAGGTCTGTCATTTCTGCAATTCTCTTCATCAACCTCACCTGAACGAACAAAATCAAACACACAGAGATCAACATCTGATTCCTCCATCCTGCAAAACAAACATCCTTGACAGAAGAATTGTGCTTGAGCAAGAGACATGATCTGACTCTGTGCTGATGTGTTGTTAAGTGTCAGCACAGGGAAGGGAGGAGGGAACTGGGGGGGATTAGCACAAAGAGGAGTAATTTTTCCTCATGGAATTTGATCTCTTAGAAAATCAGTTCTTCTGATGGAAATAACTTATCACCAGAGAACAGCAGCAACTCTGGAAGTCCCAGTTAAGCTGGAACAGCACACCCAGTCCCACCTGATCCATCCCACCGAAGGTCTCCTGCAAGTCCCCCACAGGTGTTAGGGTCTTGCTCGCTCTAAGGGATGCGTAGACATGCCCAGAGTCTGGAATCCCATTTGAAAGCTCCTGCGCAGTCATCTTAACTAATACTTTGAAGTGTTCTTCTTCCTCAAAGGATGGGCTATGGAAAGAGAAAAATATAGTAAGTTCCTGGAGACCTATCCATGGCCCCTTCAGTATCATAGAAAATGTATTATGTTTATCTTTTCAGACTATCTCAACATCCATAGATATTTGATAAATCCCCAAGAATTACAAGTAAAATAGAAATCAACAAGCAATAAATGAGTAAAATCTACTTTGAAAACATTTCAGAGCATCTCAGAACTAGATCTCTGACACACTCCAACCATAAACATCTTTGGTAAATAAAGTTACTGGTTAAAGATTTCAGTCCACAGATGCATCATGTCTGGTAGGTTTCGATCCAGGCAGAGAGATGAAAAAAGTACACCCTAAGTCATGAAAGAAAAAAATATATATACAAGGAAAAATTAATCATGGCATAATTTGAAAGGAAAAAAAAAAGACACACTAGACACAAACCTTCCACTATAGCTCTCGTCGTGAAATAAAAGGCTACCTGCTCATAGGTGTCCAGATGTGACTCATCCGGGAGCACATAGGGAGAAACAGCCATGCCTCCTGTCTTCAGCTCTATCTGCTGAGCCTGTTCTCTGTAGTTAAGATTGCCACAGCCCAGCCTGAAGGAGACAGAAATACTTCCTGAGCCACCAAGGCCACCTTGATCAAGTCATTTTTAAAACTGCATCTCAAATTATGAGTTATTTCTGTGTACATATGTATTCATTAACTATAGTTTCAAAGCCTTTCTTTTTATACTTTAAAAGTATAAAACTTTAAGAGTAGAGTCTGAATGCCTTTTGGCATTGACACCCCACACATTGCTCTTGTATCCTCCCTCCAGGGCAGAACCAATTCTCATCTGGTTCCCGTGTCCAGCATTACAAGTCAAATTCTAAATATGCTTTCTCAGCCCTAAGCTTGTACATGTTTTGTGAGTGTTCTCTATTTTTTCCAATTCCAAAACAGTCTGACACATATTTGCTGAAGTATCTGCCTTCAGAGGGGAAAGGGGTTAAGCCTTTATAAGTTTTTAAGAAAAGCAAAAATCCTGTCAGCATCAATGTTTTTAGAAGAAACATTCTCACCAAGGCTCCTAACACAAAAAATAATCTGACTGAATAAGACAATTGTGAGGTGTTCTCCAAAGCTACCATAAAAGGACAAGCAGTTATGCGGGGATATAGGCATGGAGTTTTCCAAAGATGACGGTCATTTTCTTTCCTATCTTCTCCTCAGCCAGGGCACAGGTCTACAACCCCCGCCTCCAATGGGAGTCTTCACCTGTGCAAAGCACAGCAGGCTCTGTCTCAGGTACTGCACAAAGGCCTAAGTTCCTTCTACTTTCCTGGAACAGGTAAAGTCTACAGCTCTGACTACTGTTTATCTAGCCATCTTGGCCACGGACACTAAACAGAGACAGGACACACACTGTCTGTGTACTCAGGCAAGTAAGCTCCTATTTATGGGGAACAACAGCCTCTGCAAAGTCAGCAGAGATGACAGAGAAGACTGCCACATGCCTCTCCCAAGACAACCAAAGCCTGCATATGTAATGGTGAACTGCACACATTTCCTAATTGAACACAATTATTCCTTTCCAAAATCTTAATAGATCAGTATTGTTTGCCAGC
>PVIR01037919.1:0-14855 GCA_004026965.1 Petromus typicus
CCACTTTACCTGAGATCAAGGAAAAAGGGCACTGGTGTTCAGCACAAAAGAATGTACACCCTGATTCCTTCTGATTTTAAGTGACACATATAGTGCTTTTATTTGTTTTTTAAGACAAGGTCTTGCTATGTAGTTCCTTAGACTCATGGCAATTCTCCTGCCTCAGCCTCCTGAGTGCTAGAATTACAGGTGAGCATCACCACTCAGTGTAATTGTTATATTTTGTTAAGTGTGGTTGCAATGTTTTATTAATATCAACTTATATAAAACTTTAAAGAAAACAAGAAGCTTGTTTTGTTGCCTGAGCCAAGTCTTCCACTTTGAGGCAAACAGAGGCAGCCATGACTTTTATAAAATGACCTGTCTTTTACCATATGAAACTTTTTACATTATTTCTGGGTTACCACACTCAGCTTTTTTGCACAATATCAATATTTTCATCACCCTCACAAATGTCAGAGGACAATAAAGATTTATCCTGAAACCTGTTTATCCTCTCACACAGCACACTGCAATCTATCCCTACCCTAGCATTAGTGTCTTCATGTACAGCCTAAGACAGAAAAATACAAAATTAAATGAGCAGCCATTATACCTGTCATAAAAATATGGATCATCTCCTTGCTTGTTAATTTTCTAAACCGGGGACTGAGCCATGAGCTACTGCCTCAGCCCTCTGCACACACTGGAGTATCTCTTCCAGATCATGCTTGATGCTGCAGATTAGAAACTCAAAATATGAACAGATGCACCACTCCCATGTAAGACTTTCCCTGGTGAACTGTAATACAAGTTTTGAAACGAGTAAGCTAAACACCTATTACTCAAGAAACTGGTTTTAAAATTTTTTTTTGGTTTTGAAATTTTTAACAGATTTTAAGAAAAAAACCAGAGAACAACCTCAAAAGAATAGGTCTTTATATTTTCACACACTTTAAAATCTTACTCTAACTTCTGTTCCCTGTCTGCTCCACTGCCATGCTGTCCTGCCTTGGAGCCAGCCAACTATGGACTGAAATGTGAACCAAAAGAAATCTGAGTTCTGTGGTGGTGTGGGCATTGGGGATTTTGTCCCAGCTATGAAGAACGTAATGAAGACTTTAGTACTGGAAAAGTGGGTTGTGGTTGTGACTTGACTTGATCACGTGATTCAGAAGCCTTTAGAACTGGTCTGCAGGAGGAGTTTGGAAAGACCTGGAGACGCTGGCTAGAGAAGCAGCCGAGAATGGTGTAAGTCCAGGCTGAAGGGAGATTTTGGTCAGAACTCAGAAAACAAGAACACTGAGAAACCAGACTCAGGTTTCAGTTGGGACTAGGACACCACTGGCAATTACACTTGACAATGTATCTGGGACAGAAAATCTGCCTACATTTCACTCATGTCCTAGGACTTCGCAAGAGACTAAAATTAAAAGCAGTGAACTAATTTATTCAACAGAGGAAACTTTTTAAACATTTATTGGTATATTTATTTTTATATTTATTTATTTTTTTGGTACCAGAGACCAAACTCAGGACTTTGCACTTGTGAGGCAGGTGCCAGAACAACTGAGCTAACTCCCTGATCCCAGCAAAAGAAACTTCAACGCTGCTCAATGTTGGAGCAATGGCATGGATCTCTCACGCACCCTTTGCCAGATTTATAATGAAAACTGGGAGCAAATAAACCCATTTTTAAAAGTTTTCAGCCAGATATGATGACACATGCCTGTAATCTGAATACTTGGGAGATGATCACAAATTCAAGGCGAGCATGGACTACACAGTAAGTTCAGCACAAGGCTCAATTGTGTATCAAGGTGTCTGAAAAAACAAACCAAAACGTTTTTTTCAGTTTTGCCAAAAAGAAAGTACTGAGAAAGATGAAGCAGAGGACAGATTGGCTTTAATAACTACTATTAAAAAAAAAACACAAACTAATACTTTGATCAGGACAATAGGAAAAAGTCTTGAAGAAAAGTGAAGAGCCAGCGAGGCTCCAGCCTTTGCAGTCTTAAAGTTACAAAAGTAAAAGACTGAAAAGAGAACCTGTGGGCACCGTACTCAAGCGCTGCTACCTAGAGAATCTGTCCCCAGGATTCTGTTCACAGTCATCCGCGCTCAGTCATCCAGGCACTCAGGGGCCACGACAGCCACAGGGCAAAAGGGTCGGGCTACTGATCAAGTTGGCAGGAGATCTTGGAGTCATCCACGCACTGTCATTTTACAGGCATGCAGAACACAAGAGCTGGGATGGGTGAAAGGCTTCCATCCAGATTTCACAACACCTGGCTTCCAGGAAGTGTGGCCATGACAGAGCAGGTATAAAGCTATGACAGTGAAGCCAAAGGTGCAGCAGAGACCCAAAACCAGACAGAGAGAGAGAACATGAGGGCTACAAGCACAGAGAACCCCGAAGGGGCAGGACTGCCCAAGCCATCTGAAATTCTTATCTCACCTCAGCTTTTCCTGGGTGCTGCATATAATGCTACAGGGCTTAATGTTTGCCCTGATAGGTTTCTCTTTCGCTTTGGTCTGATTCTTTTCTATTCCGTTATTTCTTCCTTTCGGAATGGGAATGTTTACCCCATTCCACTGTATGTTGGCAGAGTTTAACTTCTTTCTGATATTTACGAAAGCTCATAGCTAAGAGCCTGCCTTAAGTCTGAGAGGAGACTTTGGGTTGGACTTTTCGGCACTGTTTAAACATGGCGTGAGTCACCAAGCCCAGCATTGTGGAGCCTTCCAATAACCGGGGACTGAACTCAGGACCTTGAACTTGCAAGGCAGATGCTGGAACCACTGAGCTAAATCCCTGGCCCTCTCATTGTTTACATTTTATATAAGACTCCTAAAACAGTTTAGAGAAGTAACTTGGGGCAAGTAAAGTGTATGCCAATAAACTCCATGCAAAAATATTTGTTTCCAGTTTGGGGGAAGATGGAATAAATGTATAGGATCCCTCTCCCCCACTGACTGAGACTAAAATGTGGGCAGATTGCATACGTTTCTGAAAAGTAAGTCACCAGAAGAACAGGGAAGAATACCAGAATTCAAAGTATCACTCAACTGGCAATGAGTCTGCTGCGATTCTTCTCCCTTCCTGGTTTTCCTGAACAGAATTCAAAGTGGGATGAAAACCAGAAGTGAACTTGATGGTGTTGAAAGAGAGCAGTACAGGAGAACTTTCTGGAGTTCTGGTACAGAACTGGTACTACTTTCTGTAGTTCATATTTCTTTTTCCCCTGGTATCAGAGATCCAACTTGGGACCTTGCACTCGTGAGGTAGGTGCCAAAACCACTGAGCTAAATCCCCGGTTCTGGAAAAACTTTCTAGTTCTGGCTCAGACACAGAAAAAGCACTCCTTACATCTGGAGATACATCCCCAGCACTGCCCCTCAATCAAAACAAAGATGTGCTGGTTTGAGTCTGAGCAATATCTGCAAAAGTCTAAGTGTTACAGGCTTAACAAAAGCCATGCATGGTGGCACACATCTGTAATGCTACATGCCTGGCAAGTACAAGGTCCTGAGTTCAATTCCTAATACCAAACACAAAACAAACAAAAAAAAGCACTAGGTCTGACTACAGTTTAATACACCATATTAAAACAAAATGAAACCACTTAAGTTTAACTGAGCCTTCCATTAACAGAATAATCTAGTTTCTGCTAAAATTGTGTGTGTGTATATATCAATACTTCTATGCCAAAGAATTAAAATGTTTAGGTTACTGGAGTTGTAAAAGAAACTATATTTACCTGCTGAACAGCAAGAGTACTGTCCATTTCATCAAATGATTCATCAGGCCAATTATAGAAATCCTATAAAAATAAATAGTTAAAGCACAAGTTACAAAGAGGATGCAGTAATATTAACTTCAATTCTCAATAAAGATCTTGAGCTCAGACCAGAGAAAGAAAAGCCTTTACAATATGATTATCAGTGAAATAAATTTTAGGCAATGTTTTAAAATGTATGACAAGATTCTAAAGTACATATTTCCATTTTTAATCACAAATCCCTCAATTGTGATTTCTATTAGCCTGTTATTGTGGCTTAACTAGAGAAATACGTCACATATGTTTTTGTCTATGATGATTAAGTGTCTCTTAAAAAGCTACCCTGAAAAAAATCTCCAGACATCAAAAACCCAAATCAGCTTTTTTATCTAAAAAGCTAACATTGGGCTGAGGATTTAGCTCAAGGGTTCCAGCAAGTGCAAGGGCCTGGTTAGATCCCCAGAAACCACATACAACAATACCAGGCATGGTAAATCACGCCCACCAGCAATCAGTACCACATACCACAGTGCTATGTGTGTAATCACACCTATAATCCCAGCACTCGGGAGATAAGAGGCACAGGAATTGCTGAGTTTGAGGATGAGTTCAGGCCCAGTCTCAACTACAAAGCGAGACCCTGTCTCAAAAAAAAAACTAAAACAAAAAAAAACAATAAACAGCTAATATCAATCATCAGTGGCTAATTTATAGTTTCTTGAGATTATTTTAGATAATTATAAATTATTACCCCAATACTACCTCGTTTCAAATTACTAAACAGACACCAGAGCAAGGGGTGTGGCTCTGTATAGCTCCCTAGTGTGGGCAAGGCCCTGGTTCTACCACCAGCACAGGGCCAGGCAACCTCAATGGCTACTTCCAAGGAGCCTGCCAGGAGAGTCAAACATAGGCAACTGCTCTGTCACAGCTAGCACAGACAGCCCCAGCTCTTAGGGGGACCTCGCTTTGGCCCTGAGTCTTCTACAGGCTCACCTATGTGATTAACAACCTTACTGTCTGATTCTCAGCCAAGTTTACCTCCACATCCTTAATAGGTAGTGCAACACCTGACCAACAGGTGATCCTCAGTTAGTGTTTCTAGGGCAAAACTAAAGAAAAAAGTCGTAAATGGTGATCAACATATAATCTTGTTAAGATGGTAAGCATTCAAAATCATAAGCAAACAAATTGGGCATGGAGGCACATACTAGTGATCTTAGCACCTGAGAGGCTGAGGCAAGAGGATCACTGCGAGTTCAAAACCCACCTGAACTACATGGTGAGACCCTGTCTGAAAAAATCCAAAAATATATTTAAAAACTTAAAAGCAAACTAAAGAATAGTGTAAGATACCACATGAATAAAATGTTCAGATAACACAAGGCAGGCTCACACGTGGGGGGGGTGTGTGTGAAGGGAAGAGCAGAAGACAGACAACTGCAACCCAGAGGAGCTCGGCTAGCTTGGCAACACCTCAGTTCTAAGACAGGCCACAGGCACACTCTTTACAAGTGTCCTAAAACACTTCACACTATCTTTTGTCTTCACAGATGCCCTATCTGAAAGAAAATGCACAACTAATTTCCTTAAGGAAAACTGTCAAGAAATAATAAATGTCTTCTGCAAGATGTCCCAGGATGCCTTTTCCAAACAGTATCTAAATATTAAAAAGTAGCTTTAAAATTCTTCCTACATGACATACCAAAATATATGTCTATTAATTTGCTTTGCTCATTCTTTCATTTAAAAAATTAAAGATTGTATGTTATTTTTTTCAAGTATTAGCAATATTAGTAATATTCAGAAAAGATGGAAAGTTGAGAATGAAATGCTTTGCCTCACTGTAACATATTTTAGACATCTGACAGATACCAAAACTGCAGTTTAATAAACTCCAATTCAGTCAACATTTATTGAAAACCCAACTATACACCTATAATTCAGTCTAGACAATTAAAAAAAATGTTGGAAGGTAAAAAGTTAACATACATATCAACTATTCTATTTTAACTATCATTTTGGGATAGACTTGTTTTACTGAAGGAAATTCGTGTGATAAATGCTAGGACTAGGGCCTGGGATTTAGCTCAGTGGTTTCGGTGCCTGCCTTGCAAGTGCTAGGGCTCGGTTCCATCCCGGTAATCACAAACAACAGTACTGCATGGAGACTCACTCCAGCAGCAATCAGAACCACATACCACAGTGCAGGGCGTGGTGGCTCATGCTGTAATCCCAGCAGTTGGGAGGCAGAGGCAGGAGGATTGCTGTGAGTTCAAGGCCAGTGTGAACTACAAAAGTGAGACCCTGTCTTAAAAAAAAAAAAAGGCTAGGAATATTGCTAAAAAAGTAATTTTTTTCTTTTAATCCCAGTCCTTTCTTGTCACTTTTTAACCTACACTGATTTGCTACAATGTAAAAAAATGCAAAGGAACTTTCCTATATGTGCTAATTCTAACAGCACAGCAAACATATGTTACAATACATATGTAAAATAAGTTTTTAAAGTTACAACTTCTGGCTAGGGGTATGGTTCCATAACAAGAGGCCATTCCTGCAAGCCCTGGATTCCATCCCCAACACGGGTGAGGGGGATCTGATCATTTATAAATCACTAACAATGTTGTCACAAAACGAAAAGTAGTTACGTGAGAAAAGAACACATAGAAGAAAAGTTGTATACCGTGCAATCTCTAGTCGTGCCAGAAGTACAGTAACTTAAGTAAAGCAACTGTTATTAAAAACAATTCTTGGAAACTCAGTAGGAGAAACAACTTACAAGAGAAAAAGTCATAAATGAACTACGAATCTAGAGACAAGTTAACACTAAGCAAATCATTGATTCTCCGGGCTTAGTTTTTTATCAGGTGCAATAGATCTGGAAGATGTCTAACTCTAGCATAAGCTCTTTTGGAAAGAACCCCCTTGCACAAAATTAAAAGCTACTCCCAAACACGCAAGCGCAGCTCCATGGTGTCTCTGTTCTCATTTATCACTTTCACATTTTATGTATATTTCTTCCGATTTAGAAGCATCTATTCCAAGACAAGCCATTTCATCTGGCAGGTTCATCTGATCAAGTCCGAACGAATTTGGATTTTGTTCTTCCGTGAAGCGCTCATCCTGCGCCAATCCCCCGCAGCAGTACCTACTAAGCTCAATCGCCCTTAAAGTCTGCAGGATGTCACCAGTGGATTGCTACCTAGTTCACCAACGGCAGTAAAAGGTGACACCCAACAGCAGGAGCCGCGGGGCTGGCTGCAACCACAGAAGCGGCGCCCGCGACCTGCCCCGCAGGCCCCACGCCCACCCCTCCCGGCCTGGCTCGACCGCAGGGTCGCAGGCTCCTGGCGGCCGCGTTCCCGGGGTTCTAGGCGAGGCAGCGACCAGCTGAGCGCCGCGCCCCCCGGGCCGCCGCCGCCGCCTTCGGTTCCCGCGGCCGGTGTGGACGCGGATCAGGCTCGGCCCGGAAGCGCAGGCCGCGGCCCTCCACCGCCAACTGCCACCCCCGCCAAGGCCCTGGAGCGCCTCCGCTCCCCCGCGCCGCGGCCCTGGCCCGAAGTACCCGGCGGGCAAGGCTCGACGTGGTACCTGCGCCTTAGTGCCCGGCCTGTTCCGCCTCAACACTGCCGTCCCCTCCGCCATGACCATACTGCCAGAGTCGCAGCGGCCCGCGTCGGTACCCGGATGTCGGGGACGCCGCTGCCGGGGGGCGGGGCGGAGGCGCGCCCGGCCAGGCTCGGGGGAGGGGCGGGGCGGCGACAGGGCGGAACAGCTGGCACCGCGCGGGGCACGACGGGAGAGAGAAGGGAGGGTGGTGGAGCATCTGCGGCGCGAGGCACGACGGGAGGGAGGCGGGCCCTATCAGCGAGGAGGAAAGGGGCGCGGGTTAGGGGTCACCTGGCGGGGGTCAGGGGTCGCTCGGGCGCCGTCGAGAGGGCAGGCGCGTGCTGCGGGATGGCGGGCCAGCTGTTCTGCGCGGAGACGTGGATGTGACTTCGAAGGGAGGACCTTACATCTCATTTTAGACTTTCCTTTTATTTTTCCCAACTTTACTTGCAGTACGTAATGATCACCTTCCTCGTGTGGCATTCCCTTCCCTCGTTTCTCCTTATCTGTTACTCCCCTGACCTGAAAAATCTCTCCCCACTTCCTGTTGTCTTATTTTGCTTTTTACTTGGCCTCTGAGTTTCTCAAGAGAGAAACCATGCGGTATTTAAGCTTGTGTGTTACTTAATATTAGGGTCTCAAAGTGCATCTATTTTCCTACAAATTGATCTAGCTTATCCTCCTTTAAGTGTAAATGGTCTAAAAAACCAGAGCCAAGCACATAATCCTAGCGCTCTGAGAGGCTGAGGCAGGAAGATTGCTGCAAGGTGGGGGCCCCCCTGACTTCCACAGGAAAATCCTCTCAAAACAGCCGGGTGTGGTGGCTCAGGCCTGTAATCCCAGCACTTACGAGGCTGAGGCAGAAAGATTGCTGTGAGTTTGAGGCCAACCTGGACCGCATATCGAGTTCAGGGCCTGCCTGAACTCCAAAGCCAGACCTTGTCTCAAAAAACTAAAAAAAAAGAAAAAACATGACTCTTCTTGGGACTCACTCATACTGGCTATATTATTTTGGGAATTATGGCACTTTATAAAATATTTCCTTGTAAAACTTTGAAACCTCTATAAGGTGGATTTTTTGTTAGTTTGATTGGTTGGTTGGGGTTTTTTTTGCAGTACCAAGGATTGAATTCTGTATTAAACTCTCCTCTTGCTTCCTTCCATACTGTAGGGTAAAGAACTGTTGTGCACAATCTCCAAAACAAACAGATTTTCGGGTTGTGCGGAGTACCCAGATGAGTCAATCTCCCCTGGGACCTATTCCGTTATCCCTATTACTTTGCCTGAAATACTCAAATCACCTCCATTACCTGAAACATTCTAGTAACCCCTCATAACATGGAATCTTGTTACTAGGTTTCCTCCCCTTTCTGTGAAGGGGAGTGAACCCAGGCCCTTGGTGCATTCTAGGCAAGATCTCTGCCACTAATCTACACGCCTTTAAAAAAAAATGTCCTCCAAAATTAACCATGGTTATAACATTTCCTTGTTTGGACATCATGATCTGTAGACTGACGCAAGAATGAAAAGTGAAGGTTATGAATTACAAACATTAAAGCCCAGCAGAAAAAAGTTCTTCCTGTGGACAAGGTCATCATTTCCATAAGAAAGTGTCAGCCGACACCAGGCATTGTCGTGAGAATCCTAAGAGCTATTCCATAGCCTCCAAAGATGACAGCAGAGAACGAGAAAGGTTCTTAAATGGAGTGGATCCAGTGCTGAGTCACGTCAGTGACTTAACTCTGTGCTCCCAACACCAGGTCCAACATGGTAACACCTGCCCATTCTTCCACTCTTGCCAGACTCTGGTCTGGTGGTCCCTGTGACCACAGAAAGGAAAGTCCACCTGAAGCCACGGGACAAGTGTCTTAGCCTAAGCCCTGATTAGGGAGTTGTGGGGGGACTCGCTTCTGCAGAAAGAAATGTTAAAGATCTCGGGAGAGTTTTTCTTCTGTAGGAGGAAATACCATAGGAGATGGCTCATTTTTCTTACCACTGGGTATTGCCAAGGCAAAAAGTGCAGCATCTGTCTTGGCTTGATGGAGTCAGGCTGACAGCAAGGTAGAACTTTGCATGCTGTACAGAGCAGCTGCAAGGTGCCCGAAGTATGGGTATGGGGCATTCAATGCGGAGGCGCAGGACGTGTTGCAGCAGGATGAGCTACAGCGAGGAGGAGGCGTGGAGAGTATGTGTGGAGATGAGCAATTCAATGCCCACACGAGTCTTTATACGTGTCTTTATATGTCAACACAGGAACGTGATTTTCTCTGTATTACAGCTGCAATAGACATGTTTGGATTTACAGAGTTCAAACTCAGAACTTTGTCTACAAAGGAGGCACTGAACCCTCATGCTTGTTTTTCTCCTAGGACAGCATCATTCTAGAATGATATTTGATCAAACCAGTGATTGCCTCCAGCCTGAGATGGCCCACAATAATAACTTCTGGCATTTACACTCCGAGGGGGTTACTTTCACACCGAGTAGCGTGACCTGTAAAACCACCTCAGTGGGGAAATGAAGAGTGTGTCTGTTCAGGTCCTAAGAGACACTGCCTCTTCAGTCAGGTACGGTGATAAACCCAGCACTCCGACAGGCTGAGGCAGAACTGCAAATTCAAGCCCATCCTGGGCAATTTAGCAAGATCTTGTCTCAAAAAATAAGTTGGGCATGGCAATGCACACTGTAATCACAGCACTCAGGAGGCCAAGAGGATTAGCAGGCATTGGAGGCCTGCCTTGACTCCGGGCCTGTGACCCTGGTACAGATTAAACCTAGTTTTTTTTTAGGTTTTTTGAGACAGGGTCTCGCTTTGTGGTTCAGGCTGGCCCTCAGCTCAGCCTCCAACTCACATCACAATCCTCCTGCCTCTGCCTCCCAAGTGCTGGGATTACAGGCGTGAGCTACCACGCCCGGCACTGTGGTATGTGGTACTGGTTGCTGCTGGGTGTGGGTCTCCACACCCAGTATTGTTATGTGGTTACCGGGGAATCGAACCCGGGTCCTTGCGCTTGCAAGACAGGCGCTGGAACCACTGAGCTAACTCCCCGGCCCTAAACCTAGTTCTTGAAGACAAGCTCAGTTGCACGGTGTAGTATCATAGCGAGGCGTGGTTGTGCATGCCTGAAATCCCAGCACTGGGAGACCAAAGAAGGACCACCAAGTTTGAGCTCAGCCTGGCTACTTAACCCATCTCAAAATCAAAATTTGTGTTTAAACTGGCCTTGAACTTGGTGTGATCCTCTTGCCTTGGTAGTTCCTTAAACTCCTTTTTGGCTTTTTTTTTTTTTTTTTGGTACTAGGAAAGAACTTGGGATCTTGCGCTTGTGAGGTGGGCACCATATCCTTGGAGCTAAACCCCTGGCCCTTAACCAAATTGTTAAGACATGCCAGGCATTTTTCTAAGCAGTAGTGACAAGATGACTGAGATGGAGAACACAGTGGACAACTAAAAACATTAGTGTGAAGAAAGTTGACCTGCTTTAGGCAGAGGCCTGCTCACTGCAGACCCCTACCCAGCTTGCTATTTATTATTAATTTTCTTATTATTGCACTGAACCCAGGGTCTTTGCACTGAGCCACATCCCCAGCCCATTTTATTGTTTTTCCAGAGAAGGTCTGGCTTTCTGTAGTTCAGGCAGGCCTCCACCTAGGTTTAATCTGTACCAGGGTCGCAGAACTGAAATCAGTCCTTCTATCCTTCCCCACCCCCCCCAGGTCCTTGCACAGACTAAACAAATGCTTTCTACCCCTGCACTACATCTCTCGTCCTCCCTGAGTCTTTCAACAGGGAAATCTCCAGACACAGCCAAGATTAAAATATTTTCTAGGGGCCGGGGAGTTAGCTCAGTGGTTCCGGCGCCTGTCTTGCAGGCGCAAGGGCCTGGGTTCGATTCCCCGGTAACCACATAACAATACTGGGCGAGGAGACTCACCCAGCAGCAATCAGTACCACATACCACAGTGCCGGGCGTGGTGGCTCACGCCTGTCATCCCAGCACTCGGGAGGCAGAGGCAGGAGGATTGTGATGTGAGTTTGAGGCTGAGCTGAGGGCCAGCCTGAACCACAAAAGCGAGACCCTGTCTCAAAAAAAACCTAAAAAAAAAAAAAAAAAAAAAAAAAAAAAATTTTCTAAAGACTTTTTAAGTACCTGAAGAAACCACACTAGATCTTTCAAATACTGAAGAACTTTTCGGTTTGACAAGACACCCAGAAGCCAAAAAGGAAAATATTAATTCAAATATACCAAAGTGACTTCCTGCAATGCTAAACACTACCAACAAAAAAAGCCAAATGAAAGGGGAGGAAAAAGCTTATCAGCAAGAACAAGGGAACGACGCAGGAGAGATGAGGAAACCTGCTCAAGGCCCTGTGGCTGGGAACTTGCCAAGGAAGGGCCCCAGTGCCAAGGCCACAGCTTTCCCATAACCTCTAACGCTGTGCCCACAGGCTGAGCAGAGGGGCAAAGAGCTGAGGGGAAGCTTTCCATCTTCATTTGTCCTTGCACTTACCTGGTTTCTGTTGTCAAGTTCTCATCCAGACCTGCTAAATCAGAATTCTGTACCACACAAGTAGTCCCATTTGCTTGCCTTGGTGGACTGTTTTAAAAACAATTTTTTTTCTAAATAGTGAGATGATAAAACAGGAGAAAAAACTTAGTTGTGAGAAATTTAGGGCCTTGGGAATGCAGAACACTTCAGACCAATACGGTGCTATTTACCTCCTGCTCAACAGGAAAATGCTACAGAGAAAAGTAAAGATGATTCTAAAACAATTGTTTTTAAGAAAGGAAGTAAGATTCTGACTGGTAACAAGTTTTGCTTCCAAGGATCGGCTATACGGCATGAACTACTTGCCGGATGCTGGTCAGCTTTGAGGTACAACCCTAGTATCTACATTGGACACAACTCGGGCCTCAGAATGCCAAAGACAAGCCTGCATAAACGTAAACACAAGTACACCTTGGCCTGGGGGGGCAAGGAGCGAGCGCAGGGTAGGGAACTTATCATGTGAGGCTCTGGGTTTCATCCTGTTTCCTCTGAAAAGCAAAAACTGCACACTTTTACTCGGTGAACAACCAAGTCCGACCCTCAGTCCACGCCATTTATCCCACCTCATGATAGATCTGTCTACTTAAAAGAGGGAGGCTGGAGTTTTGGCTAGAGGTACCGGGCTTGCTTAGCATGCTGGCCCTGGGTTCAGTCCTCACCGCTGTAAAATTTTATTCAGGACACAACCTTTCTGACAGCAGACTAGTTTGCAAATAACTCACACTAGAAAGTAACATACTAAATACTTAGTACACACAGACTCCTACACTACAAACAGCTGCTGGTGGAGCTGGGGCAGTCTGGGTTTGCAGGTTAACTCTTCACCCTACCTGTGGTGCACCTGCCTGTCAGTCCACCCATTCTGACTAAATTAACAAGTGCTGATTATGATTACTAAACACCAGACTCTTATTTGGTGCTAATCCCACCTCCTATCACCAGAAATGAAAACTGTACTGAATGCTTAGAAATAAAAAGGCAGGGGCTGGGGAGTTAGCTCAGTGGTTCTGGCACCTGTCTTGCAAGTACAAGGGCCCAGGTTCCATTCCCTGGCAACCACACGCAATACTGGGTGTAGAGACTCAGCCCAGCAGCACTCAGTACCACATACCACAGTGCAGGTCATAGTGGCTCATGCCTGTAATCCCAGCACTCAGGAGGCAGAGGCAGGAGGATTGCTTGATGTGAGTTGGAGGCTGAGCTCAGGGCCAGCCTGAACTACAAAGCGAGACCCTGTCTCAAAAAAAAAATAAATAAATAGGCAGCAGAGGCCATAAAGGACCAAGTTTTATTAGTCTCTGGAAGCGACTGCCTAGGTCCAAATGTGCCACTTCCTGCTGAGCTGGACCACTCTGGTTAATACTTAACCCTCAGTGTTTCAGTATCTGCAAGATGAGATTAGCACCTAGCTCAGTTGTCCAAAAATTAGCCAACTGGGCTGCTCAAGTGGGACTGCGCAAGATACAAGAGCCTGAAAGAAGGTTACTATTAGTGCCTACACAGAAAAATAGAAGGTACTCAACCTATGACAGCCATTGTGTCTTGCTTTTTTTCCCCCCTAATCTGTTGTGGTGCCGAGAATATGGAAGCTGGGTGGACTGGTATATGCCTGCAATTCCAGCACTCTGGGAGGCTGAGGCAGGATCGATCACAAGTTTGAGCCAGCCTATACAACTTAGCTAGTTATCTGAAATCCTAAGGAAACAAAGCCTGCATTCAGGACCTGCCTGAACTACAAAGTGAGACCCTGTCTCAAAATAGAAAAGAAAACAAGGCTGAAGCTGAAGCCATTTCAAAGCCCTCGAGTTCAACATCCAATATATATACACACGCCCCCAAAATACTGGAAGGATTCTGCCAAAGAAACTTCTAAATATAGAACTTACCAATCAAGACATAAAAAGAGCCCTAGGCTAGCAATGTAAATGTATTTTGCTACAAATTTTGTTACATTTGTAGCCAGAATGTTGCTAACTGTATTTCCCTAATCTGTCTTCATATGCTACCAATTATCTGTGCCATAAGATTATGTTCAGTGTCAGTTAATTTACCTAGAAATTCTTACTCTGCAGAATTCTCTGCGGATTAGTTGAAATACTGAGAGCTCTACAGCCACTTTAAATTACTAAATGAAAGACCAACCACTCATTTACATATTTTATTTGGAAATGTGTATACCAGTACAGGGAAACGGGATGTCATCAGTTCAGCTATCATTGGTTTATTATAAAAGAGGCATGGAGATTATTTACATGATGAAAGACTGGAGAACTTCAGTGGAACGGGCAGCATGTGCAATGCCATCTCAGCGGTGATTTACTTCACTCTACGTATTTTCCAAGAATGTCACCATCTCTAAATAAGAAATAGTCCTGCAAATAGAGAAGCTGTTAGTTCAGGCAGATAGTAGCGAGTATTCAACCTCTTTTTAGAATGAGTAAGTTTATATACCTTGTCATCTAGAACTACTTTGGTGCCTCCATATTCTGGAAGAAGAACTTTATCTCCAACTTTCACACTTACTGGTTGAATCTCTCCTCCCTTAAGAAAATAAGGAAGTTTTTTAGCAAAGACATTAGAACATCAATATGTAGTCAATTTATACAATTGTACAAGTGATGAAATATAATCATTCAAATCCAGTATGCTGAAAAGTATTCAGTGACTATAATAGCAACTTGTACTACAATTACAGTTCTTCACAACAAAAGCATCCTCACAGAAATGCAAATTGAAATAATGAACATACTGTGGCTTAAACTAAAACCTGACTGCTGGGCCGGGGATATAGCTCAGTGGTTCCGGCGCCTGTCTTGCAAGCGCAAGGACCTGGGTTCAATCCCCGGTAACCACATAACAATACTGGGTGTGGAGACTCACCCCAGCGGCAACCAGTACCACATACCAGTGCCGGGCGTGGTGGCTCACGCCTGT
>PVIR01037920.1:0-14842 GCA_004026965.1 Petromus typicus
CTCAATGTAAAATAAGGTGAAAGGGGACAATGTTGAGATTGTAACAAAAAAGTAAGGAAACAAATTTTATATATATGGGGGGGTGGTAGGGTGGGTGGGGCTATGGGAAAAAATGAAAATTAAGTTGTGTCTTATACTGGTACAAATCCCCATTATGGAGTGCAATCATGATGTGTATATTTAATGTACCAATAAAGATTAAAAAAAAAGTCTGCTTCCCACATTCACTAAGGATCTGCAGGCATTGCTTTTTTTTTTTTTTAAATGAATATACTTTCCCTGGATTTAGGATTCATACTTCTTAGTGACAAAAAAAAAATCACAAAATTATAAGTGGGTTAATATATTCATGTTATTTCATTGAATGTTTTTAGTAACATTAAAATAATTAATTTACCTTTGTTGCCAAAAAATTTATTTACTTGTATCTAAAAATGTTTTCCTATTTTCTTTCTCCTACTCCACTGCTTTTGAATTTCCATTTCTTTTTCAATGTGCTTTGGATTTCAAGGGGTGTATCTGACAAACATACAGAAGCAAATTTCTGATAGATAGCATAATAGAGGCATTATTAAATATAAAAATAAGAACTACAGTGTCCATCCTCTCGTTCAATCCTGATTTCATGGTAAGAGTAAAAAGCACCCCCGCAAAAAGTCCACAGGCCCAACAGCCATATGAATACCAATCAATAAACTCATAACTATGTTATCACGTGAAAGAACATGAACAATGGCCTGTTATTTTCAACTTCTAAAACAGTAAATGAGAAGTAATATATGCAGTGCTGAGTCTTTCATTTTTTTTACCTGACATATAAGTTTTCCTTGCCATCAATATTAATATCTGAGGTTGAGGAACTATAATATATATAGTAAAATATTTGAAATAATGTATTAAAAATTTTAGTTTAAAAATTTAGTTCCCTAAAACATACCTTCTTATACTCAGATCACTTCTAAACCCTTTCTACAATTAATTCAGAGCATATGTAACTCTGTAAAGTAAAAAATAGAAGTATTTTTGCAGGGTAAAGAAAGTCAAAGACCAGCTGGATGAGCTGCGTGGAGCTATAATCTTAGCAACTTGGGAGGGTAAGAAAAGAGGAACACCACAAATCAGAGGCCAGCACAGGCTACATAGTGAATTGAAAACCAGCCTAAACTGCACAGGGTGACTTTGTCTCAGGGAAAAAAAATGGTAGTCAAAGGCTAAGTAATAAGAATTTTCTGACGTGTTGCTGTTGTTAAAATCCTGATGGATGCCTCTCAGGAGCCCAAAGCATTTACTATACCACTGTAGTGGATCTGTCATTGCGCCATCTGACAAATGAAGTCATCAGCTTTCAGAGTCTTGGGCTTCAATGGTTTTCTACTAAATAATAGATCTCCAAAGGAGAAAAATACCAGCTTACATACATGCTTCTTAGAGGGCAGCAGCTACCAAGAAGGATGAGATGGGCACTAGATCTTCAGAGTTTTCAATGGCATCTTTCTAGTTATGTTTCTAACATTTGGGTTCACAGTGGTACTAATGCACATGGGGCAAGAAAGAGTGTTTTTTGTTTATATCATATAAATTAGGAGTTAATTTTGGTACCTGTTGCCAATTTGTTATAGAAGGTTCAATTCAGGAACTGCCAGATGGTAGAGATGCACAGGGCAAAGCAGAACAGCATAGATGCTATGCTCCCTCTAGGACTCTACTCTTTTAGCACTTCCTGGGTTCATCACAGCAGCTGCAACACACATTTTTTACTTTATCTTGAAGAAGAGTTTTATGCTGAACAATGTTGCTGTATGTAAAAGGCAGCTGAGAACACAGGTCAAGCTAAAAAAACACTTTATCTGAACTTAACTGACTCATTGGCAGTTTTCTTCCCCAGCTTCCATCTTTATGGATTCACTGTTTCAGGGATAATGTATTATGGGAAAAACAGTGAAATGGATGAGGTTTAAAAATGTTTTTTGTATCTATTAATAAAATAAATAAAATTACCCAGCAAGACTACAAACCCTGTAATGGTATAATCTCTGCCAAAACATAAATTACTCTGCAAGTTTTAGAAATATTCATGAATATTTTAGAAATATTCATCTATATTTAGAAATATTCATCAAAAATGATGAGGAACCTCAAGAAAAAGCATATCACCTATTCTCCAGGTAAGATAATTCTCTTATTTTGTGTTTCTCTGAAAGCATTTGTGTCTCCTTAGATTTTGTTATTAGTTGGTTATCTTCAGACCTCAGCTCAGTGACAATTTTCAAAAAAGTCAGACTTAACAGTTTGTCTATTTTTCTTGTTGCAATGATTCAAGCACTATTATAGATAGAAAGAGATAAAAAAAAGACAGGATCTCTCTTGAAAAATATGTGTATAATAGAAAGCAGTAGTATGATACAGCCAAAGTAAAAGCACCCTTAGCTTGACCCCAGAACATTCCTAAAGAGACCACCTAAGACTTCAAGAAAAAGACGAATTTTGGGTGAACCACCTAAAGACAACACTTCCTCGGAAGGAGATGCATAGATAGAATGCTCTAGGACAAGGTAATGGAATTAAAGATGAAATGAAGAGATTTAGAAGACTCTGAAGCCAGGAAAAATGCATAAATAAGTCTATAGAAAGGACTTGGGCAGAATTTTAAATGCCAGACTAGATGATGTGTATTCACAATGTCTATCATTACATACCAAACCCTCTCAGACCTTGCGGGTAGTATTTCTAGAAACTGATCTACAAATCCAAATAAATCTAAGCATGATAATCAGCTTCTCATCATTATAAAAAGTATCTGAAATACATCAATTTATACAGAAAAAGGTTAATTTAGAGTCATAGTTTTGGAGCTTTTAGGACACGGCTATTTAACCCCTGTGACACAGGGAAAGTGTAGAAGCAGTACACCATGGCAGAAGCGCATTACAGACCAAAGCTGCTCATCTCTTAGCCAGGAAACAGAAGACGAAAAAGGGGTGTCTGCCATTCTGACTTGGGGACTCTCCACCAGACTCCACCTCTACAAGGTTCCACTTCTCAATAGCCCCATAGGTTGGGAAGCAAATTTTAATGAATGGTCCCTTAAGGAACATTTTAGAACAAAATAATAGCATTGTGTATTAACAGAGAGTAGTAGAAAAAGGGTACATTCTTTGAAAAGATGAGACATGTTTTGCCTTGTGCCAAATATGTGAATGCTGCCGTGAAAGTCCTTGTGTGGCTAGACTCTGCCCACACACTAATTACACTTCTGCAATGTTCACCTCCCACCCCAGCCCCTGGACTGATGCTCGTACCTTTCAAGTCCTCAGCAGACATATTATGAGGACAATGATATTTTAAATAGGAGTTATTGTTGATACTTGTTCTTATCCATATGGTAATATATAATTCTGAATAAAGTAGAGAAGCCCACTATTTTAGGCCTCATTTCAGCATATGCTAGTGGTTCAGGAAGTTACAATATACTCTGGATTAAAGCATCCTACTATTTGGTTAGTTAATTATTCTTTCACTGAAATAGTTCGAACCATCTATTGTACACGTAAACAAAGCTAAACAGGTCACTAGAGATGGGGATGTAAGGACAGGAATTTAAAGCTTTCTCTAGGTGCAATACAGTGCACTAGTTCCTATCCCCCCAGCATTGCCAACAAAATCAAAGAAGAGTCACCTTCCCTACCCAACAAGGAACATGAAATGTCTGCCTAGTGAATCAGTGGACTCCAACCCTAATCAGAGAGAGGGACATCCAAATCTATCCTGTTTACTTTGCAGTAAGGCTTTACCAACTTCAGAACTTCTCTTAAGCAAAAATTTCTGGAGTACTAACATTTAACTAGTACAATCTCTATTTCATAGGGCTTAGTTCATTTATTTATTTATTTTGAGAAATGGTCTTGCTTTGTACTTCAGCCTGGCCTTGAGCTCACTATGTAGCCCAGGTGAGCCTCAGACTCACAGCAATCCTCATGCCTCTGCCTCCCAAGGGCTGGGATTACAGACATGAGTTACCACACCTGGCTCCACACCTAGCATTTTTGTATGTGGTTATTAAGGATCAAACCCAGGCCCTTGTGCTTGCAACGCAGGAGTCAGATCCCCCAGCCAAAGGGGCTTAGTTTATTTTAATAGTTTACTAAATTTTTCTTCCTAAACTTAGTTGAGAAATGATGATGACTGCCATTAAAATAAGTAGCTTGATAATTACTGCATGATATTAACAAAATAGGACAAGAATAGGAGGGGCATATTTTTATGGTTATATCTAATCTATTTAAGGGTCACTATGTTTTAAATTCTGTATCACTAGTTAACTTTAAATATTGTTGCCACAGCCTTTCAATAACTATATAGATTAGGAAATATCAAATGATAAATGGTTCTAGTGAAATGAATTCCATATTTTAAGTGTGAGGGAAAGAAACTCATGTTTCTGAGCAAAAACTCAGGACTGAGGATGTGTTTCAGGTGGGGTGAGTAAGACAGGTGATGAGGAGACATCTGGCCCCTCAGTTTACAAACAGTGAAGCCAACCTAAAAAACTAGTGGATTCCAAAAGACCTGGCTGAGAAGGAAAAACAGTTTCTGATTTTTTAAAAAAAGCCCTGTGTTTTGTACTAGTGTAAGGATAAGCTCATCAACATACTGAAAGCAAAATAAGACTTTTAGCAAGCCTCTGAAATCTACTAGATATTTTCAAAGCAAACAGAATTGACAGACATCCACTCACTGTAATAGAAGTGTGTTTACTAAATACAATGACAAAGAAGCAACTCCAGCTCAGAAATAAATGCAGGGCATTATGCTCTCTGACAGTGTTCTCCAGGTACATGATATTTTATGTATGAAAATTTTACAAGGAACAATTGCACATCTGCTTCTGTGTCCTTATAAATAATGAAGGGGAATTATTTCCTGGTGATGTACTCTCTCATGAATGTGCTCAGGTCAAGCCAATGGTGACACAATTTTTCAAACTTTCAAAGGCTACCCCTCAGGTCTCGTTGTGGTATAAAATATTTATGGGCTTGAGCAAAAGAAAGAAACTGTGAGTCCTTCCATTACAGATCATCGTTCTCACTACTGTGAAGCCCAGAACAAGGGAGCAGATCCCGTCATTGCTTCAGTCGTCTAACGAGAAAAGACAATTAAAGGAAATACCTTTCATCACTAGAAAAAGTGACCACAGGTCAATACTCCCTTACTGAATACCAAAAACAAATCTTAGTTATGAATCAGGTCACATGGAATCAGGTGCAACCAAAGCCCCTAGAAAGCACTCCGTTTTATCCATTAAAATCATAGTTAAGAAACAAAATAGAGCTGTACAAATTCTTCTGAATTGTGGGTTGCTTGTGACAGCTACTCTGAAAACATGCCTCTGCCTAGCATGAAGTGGTGTCTGTAAGTACTCTTTTCCCCTTGTAACAAGAGGAGACTGATGTAGATTAATAGCTTTATATATATGCTCTTTGGAATCCCTAAGACATCTGTACACATTCTGTAAATAACAGATTAAAAGGACCAACTATAATTAATGTTCACGGATCTTTAGCCCACAACTCTGCTTTTTATAAAATCTTCTTGCCTGAAATTATTGTTTGAAGGAAGTATGCCACTGCTTTGCTGTTAAAATTTCTAAATTTCAAGGCTACTTTCTAAGCCTTTTTCTGACTTTAAGCCCCAAGGATAATATAGTTCTCTACAGAATGTATCAACTGATGAATTCGAATGTCACAATTATTTAACTAGAGCTTACAATCCAAAGACATGCTAATGTGTTCTCATTATAAATTGGAGTGAACAGAGTAGACATAGAGCAACATTAATGTAAGTCATCTCATGTTATCTAGGGCCAACTTAATCATATACTTATATAGATAATTCAATACTAAAAAGGGAGACTGTGCACTCAGTTTGCTGAGGACTGTGCAATTAAGAGCCTCTGATCTCAGGAAAAGGCCCAGTCTTTAGCAAACTGGATGGCTGTCACTGGATGATTAGGAGCAGACTGGGGATAGCTCCACCACATGGTATGACTGCCCCACACTCCTGTATATGCCCAATACAGGGAATGACTTGGATGTCTGAATAGTTTTTCATGTAAAAAATGGTCACTTCATTTCTTCCAAAGGTCTCCAGTAGACCTCTAGAAATTGATAGCAGTCTATATTTAGACTGTATTTCCTCCCTACTTTTATTAATTTTTGTAATGTACTTTTGGCTCTTCCTCCTGTAGCATGAAATCATGATGCTGAATATTGTGATATTTGCTCTTCTTCAGCTTAGCCTCTACTGTTTGAGTACCATGAATCTGGCATTTTGTTGAGCAGTTTCAGATGTATTATTAATCTTGTAATAACCCTGGACCATTAATATCATTTCTTTCCTTCCTTTCTTCCTTCCTCCCTCCCTTCCCCTTTGCCTCCCACCCTCCTTCCCTCCTTTTCTTCCTTCCTTCCTTCCTGTCTTCTTCCTTCCTTCTTTCCTTCCTTCCAGTACTGGCGGTTAAACCTATGTACAATTTACCACTGAGCTATATCTCCAACTGTTTTTAGTTGTTTTTTGCTTTGCCTTTTTTTTAGATAAAATTTCCTGAAGTTGCCTAGACTAGCCTTGAATATGTGGTCCTCCTGCTGCTACAGCCTCCTGAGTAGCTAGAATTACAGATGCATACCACTGTGATTTTAAGAGTTTAATGATATGTCTGAAGTTCATACAGAAAAATTATGACTTGAATTACCATTTTTAATCTTCATAATCTGAGTTACAGTTCTAATTTGACTTCTCTAATATATTTTTGTTCTGTTATCATTTTTCAGTTGTGTATTCAAAATCCATAGTCTGGCAAATTAGGTGGGTATTATTACTCCCTTAAAATAGATGACAGTGACACAAAATTTTATAGCTTCAGAAGTTACCAGAGCCAAGAATTTTAACTCACTTTATGATACCAGAGGTTTCTTAAATCAGAATTGGCTTACCAATGAGAGGTCTGACAGTGTGTTCCAGGCATCTCTCAAATCCTAGGCATATGCTGTTATATTTCATGTGATCAGTTTGATTGTAACTACAGACAACCATATGAGCATGAAATCTTTGTGTAGTCAAACAAATTTCTGTGAAGAAATAGTTCACAAAAATACTGTTCCATTATTCATGTATAGCACTCACTAATCATATGTGGTTCTTGGAAATTTAAATGTAGTTTACAGGACTGAGGACAAAAAAACTTAAATTATATTTAAATTTCATGTCAATAAATGGTCACCACACTGAAGAATACCAGAATCAGAACAAAGTTCACAAGCTACAGCCCATGAGTAGGATTTGGCCTGATGACTGCCTTTGTCAGGAAAATTTAGGTGAAGCACAGTAAAGCCCATATTTTTTGTACATTGTCTGCCTGTTTTTATACTGTCATAGCACAGGTGATTACTTGTAAAGGATATCGTAGTAGCTCCAAAAGCCTAAAGTGTTTGTTATCTGGCTTATAATGGAAAAAGTTTGCCAGGTTCTTGTCCAAATGGTCACTGCAGGTCTTCCTAGCTCAACCTTTGTATTTATAGTGGCCTTTGTGTCATTGGAATTTGAACAAGGAAAAAGTGACAGGAACATGAAATAAACCACAGCCATGCTGAGCACCTCATAACCTACCGAATAGCATGTACACAGAGCAATGGACATATTGAGTTGGAGTCAAATTTGTACCAACTCACATCAGAACCTTAATAGAAATTATCGTTTTATTAAATACAGATAATAATTTGTCTGTCCCTCATTCATTCATTAATTTGACTCTATATTAATTTGATCTTGATCTTAATAACATTGAATTCTAGTCACTATCATCAATCACACAAGATCATAGCATGTTTGTACCTAAAAGTATGAAGGGTAAGAGTGTGCATTCAAGAATCATGTAGTGGCAGAGTTTGGGTTAAAGATGAATATAAATATCCTGAATGTAGCTAACAAAGCCTTAAAGCTATTAGTAATGTTTTATACAATACAATGAAGACAAGCATTAATCCTACTCAATAAAAAAAGAAATAAATTAAGCATCAAAAGACCCAAATTTTTACACTTCTATAATTAACCTCAACATCAACAAATTTGTTTCAGCCAAATAAGATTATTCACCACATTTAATTAGCAGTAAGAATTTGAATTTCATGCAATTTATATCCTTGTTTGCCTGTATTGTGTATGTTTCAAGTTTGTAAGCAATGAATAAATGTGAATGGAGTACAGCAAAGAGATGATAATTGATGCAAAGGACCCTCAGGGTGTGAGAATTCTCTGCTGGGCCTATAGCAGAAATTCTTCCTCTAAAGCCTCCTGTCTGTTCTCTCATGTAATTGTACTGACTATAAAATGAACGTAGAGTCCCAGTCTTTATCAAAATGTCTACTGAAATAAAATTCAAAACTTGTTCCTTAAATATTCGGAGAAGTCTAGATCAAAGTTACAGTATAAGAGTAAAGTGTCCTTAAGGTTAATAAGAGTGTAAAACTGCCTGGATAGTCATAGTGACCCCCAAAAGAAGTCAGTTTTAGTTCTCACATCAAAGCACAAAATACCAAACTACTGAGCTATTTATATAATATCCATTTTGTTCAAAAAAATTAAAAGTATCTTCAGACTACTGCCACAGTACTATAATATACACATATGCTAATAAGCAGAGTGAGAAAAGATACCAAAAACCTAATGCCACCATTTCTAAAAAGCTCATATCAAAAGTAAAGGTATTTTGGGGCCGGGGATATAGCTCAGTGGTTCCGGCACCTGTCTTGCAAGCGCAAGGACCCGGGTTCAATCCCCGGTAACCACATAACAATACTGGGTGTGGAGACTCACCCCAGCGGCAACCAATACCACATACCAGTGCCGGACGTGGTGGCTCACGCCTGTAATCCCAGCACTCGGGAGGCAGAGGCAGGAGGATTGCTGTGATGTGAGTTTGAGGCTGAGCTCAGGGCCAGCCTGAACTACAAAGTGAGACCCTGTCTCAAAAAACCTTAAAAAAAAAAAAAAAAAAAGTAAAGGTATTTTGAAGTGTCTCTGCAATATTTCAGTGGTGTTAATAGGAATCAACATCAATACCAAAAGGCAAACAATTCCCAAAGTTGTAAGACAGCTATAGAAAAAAATCTAAGTCTACTTTTTCACCTCACGTTATACTGATATCATTTAGGATGACACAGCATCAGGACAACCTTCTTTATTTCACATTGAAATACTTAATAATAGGTATGAATACTTATTTCCATACCATCTAAAATTACTAAAGACATGAGGTCTTAACTGAAGATATTTTAGATATCACTTCATGTTAACAAATTTCTACTATATCAAAGTTAAAAATACCTAAAAAAAAGGGAATTATAAACCTACTTCTTGAATTCATAGTTCATAACTGATTCTATATTCTTGCCCAAGCAAATCAATCTTTGCTGGTGTTCCCCAAGAATTTAAAAACAATGTCACATGGCTAAGGGTTTAGCTCAGTGGCACCACGACTGTGACAAACCTAAGGTGCTGGGATTGATTCCATATACATAAATAAAATGTCACAAATTATTTGACTCACAAAATACATCAAATATCATTTGGCTCTGTATCACACCCTTTTTAAGAATCAATAAATAAATCAGCCTCTTGAAGGCGAGTCCTTCAACTAATCTTGTTCAAAAATTTCTCTTCTTCAGTAATAAGGGAGAATATTTCTTAAAGTTAGATGTATACCAAGTTCCACACTTGGGAAGTATTTTTTTATGCTACATGGTTGAGGAGAGAGATTAGGTTATCCACTGTATATCACAATGCTGGTTGATGTTAATTCTTTTTATACTTAGTAAATCTCTAAATAATAGACTTCAGCACATATAGGGCAGAAAATATTTGTAAATCTCAAAAAATGCTCAAAGGAAAAACAGATCTACATACACACACAGACAAAAGCACCTAAACTTCCACTAAAATAGGAGGAGAAGTTGATTTACTTTTTAAGCAAAATATCTATTGACATGTTTAGAAATACATAATGATAATAATCATCACAGGAAATTTGCACCTGTATGCAATATAGCCTTTCTCTTTCTTTTTCCATTCCTCCCTTCCCCTAATGTGCTCATTTTCCTGTATGCAAAAACTGTATAGGAAGGGAGTTTTAATGCCTTAAATCTATAAATACAATATATCCCATATTATGGTCTAGTAAGGAAGTAAACTCCATTAACATTTGAAAAATAGATCACAGTGCGAAAATATTCAACTTGGAAAAAAACTACTCCAATTACTGACTATGGAAACTGAAGAAATGGAATTATTTGTAAGCTGTGTGGTTTTAAGACTCTTAGATTTGATTGGCATGGTTACAGGGAAACTTGCTTAGTTAGGACAATACATTAAGCTCTCTTGACCTGAAATACAGTGGCTACTAATAAATCTGCTAAGCAGTGCATGACTGTAAATAAAAAAAATTCGTAGTTTTTAATTGAAAAAAGAAGCCAAGAAGAGGCTTCTTATATATATATATATGAGCACTGATTAAAATCAAATGCAGTTTCTGAGATAATCTTCTAGAAAGGAAAAATAAGGATTAATTGTGACACAGATTCATATACAAATGTAAAGAAAAAATGACCACAAATATCATGAAAGGAATTATATTGGGTCATTATGTATAATACCTTCCATGTGATAATCAGCCTGGTCAGAGAGACCTGACTGGGAGAAAGTTAAGAAAACATGTAAAACAGAGAAGTACATGATGTATAAAGGTCTTGAAGCAGGAGAGGAAATAGCCCATTTAAACCTCAGGGAGAGGTGCAATGTGTTAGAAATGAAAGAATAAGAGAGCTCATTAACACAAGCAATGTCTGACTGCTTGTTTCTGCTTCAGCATATGAAGTGATTAAAAGTCTCTCCATCATCCTCATAGAAGAAAAGCTGAACAAACCCAAGATTGACATCTTCTTATATCCGTCAAAGAGCTAAAATTACAGGGCAAACTATCATTTCAAAAATCAGAGAGACAAGAGACTACAGAGAAATCACATTTCACAGAAGCAAAAATTATAGCTCTTTTCTGGAAAATAAATATTCAAAAGCTACTTGCTTGATTTCTGGATATTAGGCATTTATCAGTTGATAAAATCCTTTGGGAGAAGACACCCATAGAGATTGTCCACACTCGTGAGTTTGATCTCCAAAAGCTCCACCCAGGATTTCCAGGTGATGATAATAAATACCATCCTGATTCTAGCAGGATAATGGAAAACATTGACACTTAAAATACATCCAGAATACTATGTTCTCATTACCAAAACCCCACCCTCATGGGGAAAAAGTTACCTCACTGTAACCAAAATTCATTTTATTAGAATCTAAATAGCATGATGGGAATGAAGTTGACAATTCTAGACCTTCTCATCTTCAATATGTCACAATGGAAAACTTCTTATGCCTACATGGATAAGTAACGGAATCAATGTCTAATTCCAGAAATGCTGAATAGCTCCCCTCCTCTATCATGTCCTACCAGTCAGCAAGACTTCCTTATAACAGTGGATGAAAGCAGAAAGAGGCTAAAAATATCAGGTTCTGGTTCAGAAGGAACCTCCTGGGAAACACAAAGAGCACAGAAGACTGGGAAATTTTATAATAATTTCTACAGCTGTCACAAAGAATAAATATAGTTTAACTATTAGCAAGATATTAATCAACACAAAAATAACTCTACGCCCCAAATTGTAAGTGACTATGTTAGTGCTCCATCACTGTGACACCCTACTTGAGATCATCAACTCTTAAGTTGCAGCTGTGTTAGATCCCTGTGTTATACTTGCAGCTTGGGGCCTGGACGGGCCCAGTACACCATGGTGGGAGGCAGTGAGGATGGAGGTAGCTAAGAGGAAGGAACTAAAGAACATTAGTCCTTGAAGGCCTCATTTTCTTCCTCTAGGCCTCACTTCCCAAAAGTGCTGCTACCTCCCAGCACAGTTATGGACTAATGAGGACTTTAACATGCGAGCCTTACAAGGACATTCCAGATCTAAACTATGCTATGAGTTACAGTGGAAACTATAAAACATATAAAAGCCTTAGAGGGATCCAGCCTTGAGGGCCCACCCTTATGATCTTGTTTAAGTCCAACTGATTCTCAGAGGCCTTATATCTACACACTGTCAAACTGAAGGTTAGGATTTCAACATAGATACTTTCAGGACTTACATTTAGTCTGCAGCAACTAAATGTTCTAAGGCAACCACTACTTTTTAAGTACAGTGAAGGAAAGAAGGAGAAGGGGAAAAAGGAGAAGAGGAAGAGGAAGAAGAAAATCATATAAAGTACATGGTTAAAACAAAAGAAAGTAGATAAAACCCCATTTCCAAATCAGTTTAAAAGTGGAGAAAGAATTAATATTTTGATCAGTATGACTGTTACTGTGTCATATTTTTAGTACATTTTAACCATGTGAAAGAATATTTTGTACCAATCTTTGTAAAACATCAACTGTGTACAACAGGTCCATAGAGTCTGTGCAGAGTGAATAATTACAGAGGTTCTGGGAACCTGAACAAGAATTATAGCAAAGAAAATGAAATACATAGGTAGATTTTATTAACATTATTTTATACCCCCAAAACATTTTCTCCTCTTTAAAAATGTAAAATACAGTACATAATAAAAGGGATACCAAATAGCTAATGATTTCTACATATTTTAGCCTCCTAAAACTGATCATGTTATCATTGACATGTCTTATGTTCACTAAAACTAGCAAACAAAATCTTTATGATTTCTAAAAAGCTAACCAAAGTAGAGATGGAAAAGTAGACTTCACTGTAACCAGATATAGGTAATATTATGTGTTTTGAAAGATGAAATTGCTAACTGGTTGAAATATCTCACTTTAAATTGTTTAATACTAATATTTCATTTTAGTTTTAAGGAATTTTTACATCTTTGAAACCTAAGAGTACATGAAAGCACCAGGGATTTAGGTCAGTGTCAGACACTTCCCTCACCTGCACAAGGCCCTAGATTCCAAGCCCAAAACAACAAAAAAGGAATAAAGAACACCAGTCAAAACTACATAATGAATATTTATATCCTCATGTTAATATCAGAATTATTCAAAATATTTAAAACAATCAAAATATGGATGCGGGCCATGATCTAACATACAAGACTACTCTTTAACATACAAGAATACTCTTTAGCCAAAACACAGATGGACATTATGGACTACATACTTCAACATGGAAGTTGGCTAAGTGGCAACTTTTTTATTATTTCATTACAATTTAGAAAAATAAGAACATTTTAAAATCTGACAGTCGATCCTGGTGATAGTTGCTAAAAAAATGAATGCACTTAATGTCAATGAACTCTACACTCAAAAAATGAAATGGTCAATATTATGACATGCATATGCTATCACAATAAACAAGAACATAAAAACGAAAAACAGAAAATGAAAAGAATAAAATTTATAAAAAATAAAAAGATGTAAAACAACAAAAAGAAAACAATTGCTAGTATTGTTTCAAATCTATTATCACTTTAAAATGTGAATTAACTAAATATACCGCAAAAAGAGAAATCAGAGTAAACTTAAAATAACACTCAATAATATGTTTGTTACATGAAAATTTATTTATATATAAAGATATAGATTAAAAATATGGGAAAACTATATCATACTAATGGGAATTAAGAAAAAAGAGGAAGCAGATATAAAAGTTTTAGACAAAGCCAACTCCATCGAAAGGCAATTATCAGCATCTATAGGGAAAAAATGTAGTCAGTTTCCTGGGACAACCAGTTAAGCAGGACTTCTGAGCTCATTATGTAGAACTCCTGAGTCTCCTTATCATCAGGATGTTCCCCAGGCCTTGTTCATTTGAATTCATTCCATAATAAAAGGACTGTGGGAAGACAGCTCAGGGCTCAGTCCTCCAAGGCTGTTCTTCCTGCTGGAACTCATGCCTGAGTGCCTCTGTTTCCTTCCTCGACCTAGATATTATATCGGAATTACATGGACAAGCATCTAAGAGCAATATTATGTAATGATAAGGGAAATAATTCTCCAAGAAGGTCTGACAATCTTTAATATGCAAGAACCTAATGGTAGAGTATAAAATTATATGAACTGAAATGAATGGAACTGGAACAACGATTCCACAAATCACTGTTAGAGTCATGATCTTTAATATCTCTGTATGGGTAACTGACAGATCCAGCAGGCAGAGATCCAGTCAGTCTGATAGTAGTTTGAAAAACACTGTTAATCAACCAAATCTTATTGACATTTGTAGACTATTTTGTCTAACAACAGAAAACACATTCCTCATAAGCTGACATGAAACATGAATAAGTATCACCTGTGTGATACACTACACTTTAAAATTCTTGGAAAGATTTAAATCATATAAAGAAGGCTCTCAGGGTACAAAGAAAATAAAATATAAATCAATAAAAAATTGCTAAAAATCACCAAACATTAGGTGATTCAACAACAGAACAGCTGGATCAATGAAAATGCCTCAATATAGATTTAAAAGCCATTTGAACAGAACTAATGTAAAAATCCAACTTGAACCAATATATCTGATGCATACAGCAAAAGCAGTGCTTGAAGGGAATTTCAACTACTAAGTATACACATTAAACAAGATAAAGACCTAAAATCAGTAATCTAAGTTTCCACTATGGGAAATTTGACAAAAAAAAAAAAAGAAAAAATTAAGTCAAAATAATGTAGAATGAATAAAATCTTTAAAAGTGAAAATCAATGAAAATATTTAAATGTGTATAGCAAAAA
>PVIR01037921.1:0-14845 GCA_004026965.1 Petromus typicus
TTATTTGAAAATAGTTCTTATGCAGTAAAGCCAATTACACAGCTGTTCTGGATGCTGCTACAACACCTTGTTTCTCACTCGATGTGGGGCTGCCTTTTCTGGGTGGCAGTTCCCTGCTCACAGGCTGGTGGTCCGAACTTGCTGTCTCTGTGTGGTCTGACACCGCTTCTCTCCTTGCTTCCTACACAGTGTGCAAGAGGGAAGTCATTGTAAAAGTGCTGCTCCTGAGTGAATGCATTGCTTCACAACATAATTGTCCAAGAGACAAGTTTCTAAGGACAATAGCAAATCAGTAAGGCATTTAGAATTATAATGGCCACATTTTTATGCATGCACATGTAAGAAAAGTATAACACTGGTGGATAAGCCAAATAGAATCATTTTTCCACAATTTCAGTTATTCTTTGATACTCAGGGAATTAATATATTTAATACCATGTGCTACTAAATCACAAAACAAATGGTTAGTTAAAAATGATTTGTTCTAAATCACTATATGGTGTGAATTTATTTTTTAACACTTTTTCTATCACACCTTACTACAAAGTATGTAAGTATCAATGGTAAATGTATTTTCAAAGAAAAGGAAGTAGATAAATTTGAAACTAGCTGTTTTTGTTTTTTATAGTTCTAGTTAAAATTAAACAGAAATAAAGTTTGAGACCCATTATTAAAATGTCTGTCTCTATTTGTAGATGTTGCTTATTCATGCAACTCTTCCTTCCACTTACAGACTTCAAGGAAGTGAGGAATAATGAGTAATTTCTTCTCTCCTTTGATTACCTCACATTAAGACCATCAAATTCTTCTGCTTCAATTATGAAAGGTTTCTAAGCTTTCTAGGAAAAAAGGCTTTTGCCTTTTTATGAAAACCATGAAAAGATGAGAAAACCCTCCATTTGTGTAATACAAGGTCGTCTTATAACTCTAAATTTCAAACAAGCTTAGCTCACTCCCCCTCTTTATTTGAGGGTGTGAATCTTGAGTTACCAAGTAACAATATTCTGAGTAACAATACCTGGATATAGGAATAAGCTACCAGAAAGTTTGGAGATATCACTCGGCATTAGGTTAAACAGTGAAGAGCAGTATGGGACAGTTTTTAAAGAGGGGTTGCATAGATAATGTCTTAGTATGAATTTTTTAAAAGCAGAGCCTGAACCAAGGATTTTGGCAAGCAGAGACTGTTTGGTAGCTGCCTCAAGACTCAGAAGCTAGGGAGTAGCAGAAGGCAAGAGAAGGGAGAATGTGTGAGCAGGCACACTTGTTGAAGTTGCTATGGTGAGTTAGGAGCATTCAGTTTCCCTGGGATATCTAAGAAGTCCACAGAACGTCTCTTCGAATTGTGTTTTTGAAGGGCCAGAGATGGAGCACTTAACCTGCAGCGTCTGCTCTTACTGGTTGCTTCAGAGGTCGTAAGCAGCACTACACAGCCAAGTCAGACTTGGGGACATGTGAGCAGAATGCTGGAAAGGCTGCATTTCTGAGAGCAGAAAGGTTCAGACTCTCGGCTAAATGCTGGGGCTGAGACTGAGCCCACCAAAAAGTGTGTCCTAGAGCTATAGCTGAGAGAGAGGCGGAGTGAGCTGAGCTGTGAGCAATCTCTCTTATCAGGTGAGATTATTAGATGTGTCCTGGAGTTTGAGTCCACATGAGTTCTGCAGTAAGAAAGAACAGAGGAGAGGGGGAGCAGAAGTCGGGTTGGTGGTTTTGAGCAATAAATAACTTCCATATTATATTGTGGCTCTCTGACTTGTTAGAATTTAAAAACTATAGATTTTGAAATAAAAAAGTGCCTTGGAATAAATCAGCCTGGCTCTGAATGACACAAAACCTGAAAACCATAGTGAAAAGTTTTGTGAATGTGAATTTGATTACAACACTGTATAATTTTGTTTTGGCTTCATTTTGGTGGTTTATGAAGATACATAAAACTTCATTGTTCCAAACAGGATTAAGTAAAATTTGTAGAAATAAAATACAAAAGGCAAAAATTGTAAGTGCTAATTTTCTTTTTAAAAGCCATTATAAATTAGTAAAGGAAGTATCAGTTATATAAACTTTTGTTTTTAAAGGTTTATTGTTGCACAGGATGTTTTAAAGATAGTACAAACATGCAAGCTTCACAGTTTGTGACAGCAGCTACAGCTCATGTACATGTAGCAAGACAGTGAACTAGGATACTGATGCTGGTTCAGTGTTGGTGAATATTTTGATGCCACTTTATCAGGCACATACAGTTGGTTTGTTGGTTCAGGAACTTAATTCTTACCATGACTTTGGTCCCCAAATGAGGTACCATTGTACTTGTGTAGCCATCACTACAATCACATCACTGCAAAGTCTCAGGAAAATTACAAACAACTTAAGTAAATCTCAAGGATATTTGGGGAGGAAAAACATCTTATCTCCAAAGGTTACAAACTATATGATTTAATTTACACAACATTCTTAAAACCATAAAATTCTATACAGTGACAATATATTAGTAACTAGCATTTTGATTTTAAGATAGCAGTAAGTACAGTAATACTGCAGTTCACAAATGCTTCTTCTGTCCATGAGCGATTCAGTTCACAAACAGAAACGTTAGGTGAAATTTTGCTTCCATTGGTGAGCTCTCATCGGGTGCTGAAGTTGACGAGGGCCACCTTACCCCGAATTATGGAGTGAACTAAATTTATGAGCTGAAGTACCTCTTTATATTGCAAATAACCAATAAGCATGTGAAAATATGAACTATGTCAGTCTAAATTGAAATGTGTGATAAAAAAAACCCAGCAACTCTTGAAGAATCCAAAATGAAAAGAAATTGTGAAACTAAATGATGGCAAGATTCAGGAAATGGAGATGCTTAGACCTTGCAGTGAAAGGTGAGCAGGATGCAAAGCAGGCGTGTAAAGGAAGCCCCCCCCCACTTTGTCCCACCCTAGTGTAACCCCACACCAGAAGGAGCCTTGTACCACGTGGGCAGTTTAAGTTTATGCCTTTAAAGCACCATCCATTTGCACCCACATCATTACCCCTGCCCTTGCTGTTTGCTCTGAGAAGGAGCAGCAACTGGAAATTGATGAATATGGTGAGATAAATAGAAATACTTAAAACTTCATTGTTAAGCCAATATTCTATACAAATAAGTTACTTTATGAATGTTATAATCAATAAAACATAATTTTTTTTCTTTTTTCAGACAGGGTCTCGCTTTTGCAGTTCAGGCTGGCCCTGAGCTCAGCCTTAAACTCACAGCAATCCTCCTGCCTCTGCCTCCCAAGTGCTGGGATTACAGGTGTGAGCCACCACACCCGGCCCTGTGGTATGTGGTACTGATTGCTGGTGGATGTGTCTCCATGTCCAGCATTGTTGTGTGTGGTTACTGGGGATCAAACCCGGGCCTTTGCACTTGTAAAGCAGGCTCCAGAATCAGTGAGCTGAATCCTCAGCCCCAATAAAATGTTTGTCAGAGTAACTGACTCTTGGTCTAGAAGTTTAGCTTTAATAGTGATTAATCTAGGGCAGATTTGGAATTTCCTTGAGTTCCCAGGACATAGCATGTCTGAGGAAGGAGAGGACTTAAGTATCTTTGTTTTGGTTGACCTCTGATTGCATTTTTTCTCCCAACAAATAATGAGAATATAGCAGGGAAAAGAAGGAGATTGTTCTCTATTTCTAGTGAGTAATGAAAGGAAAGAAACTTCCGTCTTCCCAGCCACTACTCTTTTTTGTTGAAACAAAACTAACCAACCACCCAAACAGCAAAAATATAAACTTTAGAATATAGATGATGAAGTGGAGAAACAAATTGAAATTTTGTGGATGAAAAGCCTTGTCTCTGTTGATAGGAAGAATTTATATTTCTTACTTCAATTTCTGTTCTGTGGAAACAAACTGTGACTTTCAGAATCCAAATGATTTTATCATCAGAAAGCAGGAACTCAAGTTTTAATTCCAGAAATATGATTTGCTTGTTTTCACATATATGCTAGCAGAAGAAGTTCTGGTCTTGATGTTTGAAATGGAACATGACTTAATTTTAATCCCAAATTCATTTTTGTGCTTTTGTACTTAGATTGGGTATGAGAGAACCAGTGTTTCTAGTCAGAAATATATGGCTTATCTTTGAAGGAGAAAAGCCTTAGGAGCAGCAATTTATCATCTGGTGTGGTCTTAATGGTTCTCTATGGATGTAATTTGGTTCTAATCAACTTGGAAAATTCTGGAAAGAAGTGCATTACTGGTCTCCCAGAATGTGATTTTCTACCCTCTCAACCTGTTAGTCCATACATATTAATCAGTGATCACCTTTGACCGTTGTGGTGGTCCTGTGACTAATTCCACCATAGTGAATGACGGAATCAAAACTTGATTCTCTTTTATAGTCAGGTTTTGGATAATAGGGATTTAAAGACACCAATTTAATTGCTGAGGTGGTGGACCAAGTCCATTTTACCCCGACCCTGGCTAATATAACATTTGTTAAATTTATCACCTCTCCCTCAATATGACGATCTGGAGTTGATTAACTAAGTAGGTGGCCCTTCCAATTTGGCGACTCGAGGGAGTCCATATATCACTTAGCACATCAGAAAGCATGTTCAATTGCTTTTGCCTTCATTTATTACCCCTCTGGACAGAAATGACTCTTTGGCTTTCCTGATTAAAACACTGTGACCATGCTTTAAGTTTAATTGTATACATTGCTTGTTAATAGCAAGCGCTTCCCTGGGGCATACACTTTTAAATCTTATTTAGATCAGCTCTATGTTACAAGAGAGGTTTGGGAGGAGAATATTCGTCACATCTTTTGACCATTTATAATGTATTTCTGGGACTCATAGCAAAGCTAATACAAGTGAATTTAGAGACACAGTCACAAATATATGCTCCTTAGAGAATGTTTAGTTTGACTAAAAAATAATGTGATTCTGAAAACTTGTATATAAAAGTATAGTCTTATTATTATGAAACATTCAAGCAACTGAGAACTAGAACAAATAATTCTGGAAAATATATTTGATCAATTGAAGATACTATGATCTTTAAAAGTAGGGGCTCCATTAATGGATAGTCAAAAACACTGAGTACATAGGAATCTGGAGAAAAAATAATTTGAAATTTTAATAGAATTGAAGCTATGTTAGTTGATTTAAAAATGTTTTGAACATGCCCAAAACTTAAAAAATAGAGGAAAATTCATTATTTTCATTACAAATGGAAAGTTTAAATGTAACTTGGACTTTTTAAAATAATGAAGTTATTAATTTAAGAAACTATTTTGGTATTTAAAAATATGTTATTGAGAGAGGAATTTTGGGGAAAAGAATTCTCACTATTACAAGTGTACTATAAGCTGCTATAGCACAAGCGATTTCCAGACACATGTCCTATATACATTTGCCATTAATAGAATATTACCTACACAGAAAGAAGGGCAGAATAAATATCGACAGCATAACATTTAAAATGTGATCTACTCAACTGTATCTTAGGAGTAAGTGGCCTGTACTCATATTTGTAGGTAACGAAACATGAACATAACCTACAAAACAAATAATTTTTATTGATTAAAAATTAGTTTGTGTGGACTGGCTCAATATAGGTTTTGTTTTAGTCATTTTGATAATCTTGACATAAGTATTGTCATATGTTTTAATCAGTTGCATATCACTCACAAAGCAAGGATGGGTGGAACGACTGTTAATGCTAGTGAACTGAAGCATTTGTCCCATGGACACGGAACAGTTACTGTGTACCATGCAGTGTTCTAGACACTGGGACACAGTAGCAAATGATGCAGCAGTGGACATGTCCTCATGGAATTGATCAAGTGAGGAATGACAGTGCACAGATGAACAAATAAACATATGTTACACCATAAAGATAGACTGAAAAGCATAGGATAGCTCAAAAGAATGAGAGGTGTGTACCTTTAAATCATGTGAAGAGGGAGGACTTTCTAAGCAGGTCCTCTGGAGCTGAGCCTGAATGCATCAAGAGTCCTGAGGGAGTCTGAGTGAGGTGGGCTTGGGTGGGAGAGAGGAAGAGCCATTGTCACAGTAAACCAGAGGGCAAGGGCTTTGTGCCAGGAACACACAAGGCATATTGGAGAAGCCACCAGAAAGTAAGAATGGAGTGGAAAAGTGACCAGAAGAGTGGCAAGATTTGGGTCAGGACAGAGCAGGAACCTCTATAAGGTACAATGAGAAAGATGTGCAGTTGGGATGATTTTGCGCAGGAGAACGAAATGATGTGCTTCATCATAAACATATCTTTTGAGGAGCAGAGTGGCCAACAGATGCAGCAAGAGTGGAAACATCTAATCCTGTTGGGAGAAGCAGTGTATGAGGAGTGCCTGGATTTTGAGGGATAGTTGGGTGCAGTTTATTACACAGGCGGTTGAGCTTGTTGGTAGTTGAGGTGAAGGTGGATAGATGAGGAAATGGTCAGAGGTAAGAAAGACTCAAGACTCAAGGTCAGAGGTAAGAAAGACTCAGTGCTGCGGAGTAGATGTTGCTCCTTGGTTTCTGCCGTGGAGCCCACAGGCCAGCTGTATGAACTCTGTGTCACACTTGTGGATTTGGAATTGTCCAGTAGACATACAAAGGGATAATCAAAGTGTGGCCGCACTTATAACATCATCACTCAAGGAGGAAGTCAAAGGCAGACACACATTTTCAGTTCATGTACAGTTGCCATATAAAGCCACAGGGTTGGGCAAGTTTGGATATGGTGCAATTTCAGAACATAAAGGGGGTGTCTGGAACTATTCTGAAGTTGAAAAGGGAGGAGAAACCATCAGTGGAGATCTAAAGGCACCCACAAGCTTTATGAGGAAAACCAAGGTTGAGAGTGATGATCTGAAGTGTGACTATGGTTGCTGGTTGGAGGTGTCCTGAGATGGACAGAGAGTTTGCTCATTGAAACAGACTATTTTATGCAGCTGACTTGGAGTGTGAAGCTTTCAGTTTTATGCCTAGATGTGGAGGGATGATAAAGTTTGTTTCTCTATTTTGCTATGAAAATGATTAATGCTTTTCTCTGAAGGTGACTGAACTGGGGTAGCCTTCTTGAGATGAGCTGTCAGAGATTCCTCTTTGGTTCTGGTGTAGGCATCTCATTCATTTGTCATGGAGTCTGTGTTTGCTCTAGGCTGTCTCTGGACTCACCACCATCGGGGCTGCACCCATTCATTTCTAGGGGACGCCTTCACATTACTGGGGATGCAAAGGTTGTCCAGTCATGATAATATTTTAGCTTAATTTCTGTTGCTGCAATTATTTCTTTTATTTATGATTGTGCAGAGGTGAAGAGTACTAAAAAGATTTGTGTACTACTCTTATCAAAATGTCTGCCAGAGTTGTGAGCATTTAGTTAACACTTTGGAACTAGATGAGATCAAAAATAGCTTGGTGGGAGTTTAGCACCGGGCGGCTTTGGAGCCGGCGATTGCACCACTGAATCCGTGCCGGGGTTGGAGTTTACCCGCCTCCAGGCCACGGCAGGAAGAGCGCCCAGGGACTGAGTTTAGCAGGAGAGAGTCTGACTTTCTCCACCTCAACTGCAGAAGCACATCCAGTGACCTTGTATTGGTGAGTAGGTGGGCCTGTTGGAACAACAGCCAGTACCACTGCAGGTGCACAGGGCCTATAGCCTACTGGCCTCCAGGCCGACTGCACACCTGAGCCCAGAGACTCTGTATTGGTGAGCAGGCGGGCCCATTGGAACCTCAGGCAGCGCCATTGTAGCAGTTGAGGAGCCAGAGCCTTCCTGCCTCTAAAGCAGATGGGATAAAGTGTTCTGACTGTATTGATTGAGTGCCTGATATGGTGCACCAGAACTAGGGGTTTTTCTTTAGGTCTCAATACACACTGTGAAAAACAACCCAGGAGACACTGCTATTTTAAGATTCCTAACTATTAGGAGGAAAGTGACTTGCAACAAAGAGCGCGAGAAAACAGGGCAGGTACAAAGCCAAAAACAACACCAATGACAAAAACTCAGAGATGAGGAAACACTCAAAGTCTCAGATACAAAGATCCTTATCTCAAGGTAACACAGGGGGAAGGGAAATAGAGAAGTGCGAAGCCCAGTCTCCAGGGCTCTCGGAAATGGTAAACAAAGCAGATCTAGTAAAATGGAAATCAGAACTGATCTCTGAGATGAAAGCAGAGATACTGGACACTGTCAACATGATGATTAATAAAGCTAAAGAGGAAATCATTGAATTGATAGAATCAAAGATAGCAAAAGCAATGGAACCTTTTAAAGACCTACAAGCAGAAGTCTAGTAAATTAAGAAAGAAAATAAAAGTTTGTGCAATAGAACGAATTGGGCAGAAAACCAAATTTCAGACCTAAAAGACAGGATCTCAACCAATGAACTGGAAAGGCATAATCTATGGAAAAAAGCAAGCAATAATGAAAAGCCAATCCAACAGCTCCTAGATGATTCAAAGAAGAATAACATAAGATTGATTGGAGTCACTGAGGAAGGAGGAGACAATGCTAAAGACATCAAAAAGCTATTCACAGAAATAATGGTAGACATCTTCACAGAAAAAGGTAAAGAATTGGACATATGAATATATGAAGCATACAGAATGCCACATGCCTGTGACATCAAAAACTCTGCACCTAGGCATATAATCATAAAAGTCCCAGATATCAAAAAAAAAAAAAAAAAACCAAAAACTGAAATACTGAAAGCAGCTAGAGAAAAGAAAACAGTTACATTCCAAGGGAAGCTTGAGTTGTGGACTTCTCAACTCAAACACTCAATGCAAGAAGAGCCTGGAGTGAAGTCTTCCAAGGCCTAAAGGAAAACAACTCTGAACCCAGACTAATGTATCCTGCAAAACTATACTTAAAAATTGATGGGGAGGCCTGGACCCGGGTTCAATCGCCGGTAACCACATAATATACTGGCTGTGGAGACTGATGCCCAGCAGCAACCACTACTACACACTACAATGTGGGGCATGGCGGCTCATGCCTGTAATCCCAGCACTCAGGAGGCAGAGGCAGGAGGATTGCTGTGATGTGAGTTTAAGGCTGAGCTCAGGGCCAGCCTAAACCACAAAGAAAGACCCTGTCTCAAAAAAACTTAAAAACAAACAAACAAAGAAAAGAAAAATTGATGGGGAAATAAGATACTTTCATGACAAAGAACACCTGAAAAACTTCACAAATAGGAAACCTGTGCTCCAAAACATTTTAAAGAATATCTTGGAGAAAAATAAGGAAAGTTACACATCAATGAGACCTAACCGAGTCAACCCATGGGACCAAACAAGAAACTGATGGGGAAAGGGCAAAAGTAGACTAACACAGCCAAGAACAGGAAAACATGGCAGCACTCAATTTACCTATATCAGTCATAACCATTAATGTCAATGGACTCAACGCGCCAATTAAGAGATACAGACTGGCACAGTCGATCAAAAAGCAAGATCCTACAATCTGCTTCATACAAGAAACACACCTAATTCAGAGAGAAACCCATGGACTGAAAGTAAAGGGATGGAAAACAATACTCCATGCGACAAGAAACAGCAAGAAAGCAGGAGTGGAAATTTTATTTGCAAACAAAATAGACTTCAAGCCAAAACTGATAAAGAGAGATAAAGATGGACACTATCTTTTAGTTCAGGGAAAAATCCAAGAGACAGAAATCACAATCTTAAATACCTATGCTCCAAATTCTAATGTACCCAACTATATAAAACAAACATTAATGGACTTGAAAAACCAGATAAACTCCAATACAGTAATAGTAGGGGACCTCAATACCCCACTGTCACAAAGAGACAGATCGACTGGACAAAAAGTCACTAAGGAAATCCTTGAGTTCAACCAGACTTTTCAGCAAATGAACTTAATAGATACCTACAGAGTATTTCAGCCCACAAAGTCAGAATTTACATTCTTCTCAGCTGCTCATAGATCATTCTCCAAAATAGAGCATGTTCTCATTCATAGAACAGGTTTAAGCAAATATAAAGGGACTGAAGTTATCCCTTGTATACTATCAGACCATAGTGCCCTGAAATTGGAGCTGAATAGCAAAGGAAAGCCCAGGTTCTTCACAAACACATGGAAACTGAACAACACTCTGCTGACCAACCAATGGGTCACAGAACAAATTAGAGAAGAAATGGAGCAGTTCTTACAACTAAACGATAACCCCAGTACAACATACAGAAATTTATGGGACACAATGAAAGCAGTTCTATAAGGAAAATTCATAGCAGTGAAAGCCTATATCCAGAAAATGCAGCAAGCTCAAATAAAGAAGTTAATGCTGAACCTCAAGCAACTAGAAAGAGAAGAGAAAAACAAACCCAAAGCTCGCACTAGGCAAGAAATTATAAGGATCAGGGCAGAAATTAATGCAATAGAAACCAAGAGAACGGTTCAAAAAATCAATGAATCCAAAAGTTGGTTCTTTGGTAGAATAAACAAAATTGATAGACCTTAGCCAACCTCATTAAACAAAGGAAGGAAAAGGCTCATATCTATGCTATTAGGAATGAGAACGGAGAAATTATTACAGACCCAGAGGAAGTCCAGAGGATAATAAACACCTACTTTGAAAATTTATACTATAATAAAATGGAAAATGTGGAAGTGGATAGATTTCTAGACACAAATGAACTCCCAAAGCTGAATAAAGAAGATATAGAAATGTTAAATGCCCCAATAACAATCTGTGAAATTGAAAATGGAATTAAAATCTTGCCAACAAAGAAAAGCCCTGGACCTGACAGTTTTACTGCTGAATTCTATAAAACTTTTAAAGAAGAGTTAGTGCCTCTACTTCTGAAACTCTTCAATGAAGTTGAAAAGGAAGCAGTACTCCCAAACTCATTCCTGGAAGCAACCATTACCCTGATTCCAAAAGCAGAGAAAGACCCAACCAAAAAAGAGAACTACAGGCCAATATCTTTAATGAACATCGATACAAAAATCCTCAATAAGATCCTGGCAAACAGAATACAGAGAATTATCAAAAAGATTATACACCCTGACCAAGTTGGATTCATCCCAGGGATGCAAGGATGGTTCAACATACATAAATCAATAAATATTAAACCCTATATTCACAGGCTTAAGGGCAAAAATCATATGGTCACCTCAATGGATGCAGAAAAAGCGTTTGACAAAATACAACACCCGTTTATGTTCAAAACCCTCCAGAAGATCGGAATAGATGGTCTCTATCTCAAACTAATAAAAGCTATCTATGAGAAACCTTCAGCCAGTATCATACTAAATGATCAAAAATTTAAACCTTTCACACTAAGATCAGGATGATCTTAGACAAGATCTTAAGACAAGGATGTCCTCTCTCATCACTTCTATTCAATATAGTTCTGGAAATGTTAGCCTTAGCAATTAGGCAAGAGAAAGAAATAAAAGGAATAAAGATTGGAAAAGAAGAAGTTAAATTGTCATTATCTGCTGACGACATGATACTCTATCTAGAGGATCCTAAAAACTCAATTAAAATGCTGCTGGACCTAATCACCAATTTTAACCACATAGCTGATTACAAGGTCAACGTTCAAAAATCAATAGCCTTTGTATACACAAACAGTAGACCCACTGAGATAGAAATTGGAGAGTCAGTCCCTTTCACAATAGCATCCTCAAAAAATAAAATACCTAGGAATCAGTCTAACAAAGGAGGTGAAAGACCTCTACTCTGAAAACTATAGCACTCTGAAAAAGGAGATAGAAGATGATATCAAAAAAATAGAAAGACATACCTTGCTCCTGGGTAGGAAGAACCAATATTGTCAAAATGGCTATACTCCCAAAACTACTCTACACATTCAACGCAATCCTGATTGAAATCCCAACAGCATATTTCACAGATCTAGAGAAAAAAATTCAAACTTTCATCTGGAACCACAAAAGACCTAGAATATCCAAGGCAATTCTAAGCAACAAGGACATGGTGAGAGTATTACGACTCCGAACCTGAAATTATACTATAAAGCCACCGTGATAAAAACTGCATGGTACTGGCAAAGTAACAGACCCGAGGATCAATGGAGTAGACTAGAAGATCCAGAAACTACTTCAGATACACTGAGCCACCTCATCTTTGACAAAGGAGCCAAAAATCTTCAATGAAAGAAAGATAGCCTCTTTAACAAATGGTGCTGGAAAAACTGGGCTTTAACTTGCCAAAGACTAAAACTAGATGTAACTCTTTCCCTGTGTACCAAGCTGAAATCAAAGTGGATAAGATACGTAAATATTAAAACAGACACTCTAAACCTGTTGCAAAACAGGTTAGGTAAAACTCTTGAAGACATTGGCTTAGGGAAAGACTTCATGAACAAAACTTCTATAGCACAGGCATTGGCGGAAGAAATCAACAAATGGGACCTCATTCTTTTAAAAAGCTTCTGCACAGCAAAGGGAACCACCAACAGTGCAAACAGGCAACCAACAATGTGGGAAAAAATCTTTACCAGCTGTTCCTCAGATAAAGGGCTACTATCTAGAATATATAAAGAGCTAAAAAAAAAATCAATTCAAAAATGGGCATCTGAAATGAATAGATATTTTTCAGAGGAAGTAGTAAGAGCAGCTAAGACGCATATGAAGAAATGCTCAACGTCATTAGTCATTCGAGAGATGCAGATGAAAACAACATTGAGATTTCAACTCACTCCACATAGAATGGCTGCCATTTCAGAATCAGCCAACGGCAAGTGTTGGTGAGGCTGCGGAGAAGAAGGAACCCTTCTCCACTGTTGGTGGGACTGTAGACTCGTACAACCCCTGGGGAAATCAGTTTGGAGAATCCTCAAAAAGCTCGGATTGGAGGTCCCATTTGACCCGGACACTGCCTTGCTAGGTATATACGCACAAGACTTAAAAGACTCATATCACAGTGACATATGTGCACCCATGTTTATAGCAGCCCAATTTGTGATTGCTACCTCTTGGAAACAACCCAAGTGTCCATCAACTGGAGACTGGATAAAAAAGCTGTGGTTCTTCTACAGAATGGAGTATTACTCTGCCATAAAAAATGATAAGCTTGAATCATTTCTACTTAAATGGACATACCTTGAGGATATCCTCATAAGTGAAATAAATAGGGCACAGATAGGTACACATCGCATCTTTTCTCTGGTATGAGAAAATGAAGACATAAATGAGTCCTAGAATTGTATGTTATATATTGTGAAATAGAAAATGCTCAATGTAAAATAGGGTGAAGGGGGGAAAATGTTGAGATTGTAACAAAAAAGTAAGGAAACAAATTTTATGTATATGGGGGGGTGGTAGGGTGGGTAGGGCTATGGGAAAAATGAGAATTAAGTTGTGTCTTATACTGGTACAAATCCCCATTATGGAGTGCAATCATGATGCATATATGTAATGTACCAATAAAGATTTAAAAATTAAAAAAATTGCTTGGTGATTGGTTAATTAATCTATGTATATTTCAGAATATTTCCCATTGACACACATCTGTAATGTATATATATATATAAATCTATAGATTTATATATATGTAGGTAGGTATATATGTAATACTTACAAGTTTTGGTATATTTATGGATATTAAATATATATTCCTTATCATTCTGTCTACTGAGTTAACTTTCAATACTACCTTTTTAGCTAGAGAAATATAATGGAGCTCACTATCTAGATAAATAAAATAAATACGTCTTCTTTTTAATGCTAGCATAGTTTGTAACCATTTAGCCAGTAATGTCATATGCAGTTGGGTGTGTATAAGTCATATGCTAAACACAACATATGAAACCTAGAAATTTCAGTGGTAGAATGAATACACATATGGAATAAAGCTGAGGAACTGTATATCTCTTGAATATAGCATAGAATAGGAAATTTATTTAATATATGACTATATATAGATGGCAGCCACAGAAATATATAATGTTTTGACATATAGTAACATAAGAAAATGACAAGGGTGTTACCAACTAGAAAAAGATTTGAAAGCATATTAACTATTCTTATATGTAAAGGATTCCATATTATAAAATGTTACAGCTCTATGACAAATTTTAAAACTTTTACTTGAGAAAAATGAGAAGTTCAAACATGGTGAATAGCATTTAGATTTTTCAAGCCATACTAGAAAACAAACATATATGAAATAATAATGAAAATCCAAATAAAATATTTATCCCAGTGATCACATTTAAAAAAACATATATTCCCAGGCTTATGAGAGTATGAAGAAAAAGGTATTAAGTTAATTTTTCTGAAGAAAAATGTAATGAGAATATACATCTTTTTTTTGATAATTCATGTAATAGGAAATAAAGATTGATTATAATTGAATTGAAAGTTGTATGTAAAGGTCTATCATATGTGAGGGAGGAAGCAAGAAACTCATAGAAAAAGGATGTAGTTTGGGCTGTAAAGTCACATGCAGGTTCTTGTCTTCAAGGAGCTTACCTTCCAGTGGATATAGACAACCTCAAAACAGAGACATGAATCTGCAGTATGAAGTTAAGTGGTGAGAAGTTTGAAACCTGAAATAGGGCAGCGCAAGAGCAGAAAGGCTGTTGGGAGAGATGTAGCTGATATCTGAGTAGAGACTGACCGAGTATGAGTATCTAAGTTCGGGACATTCCAAGACAAGGAAACTCAGAGACGGCCTGGAGGCGGGAACACAGTGGGAGTGTCGGGGGAAATCCCCACTCGGTCTGCGGGGCAGAGGGATGAGCTGGGAGAGTGGTGGGAAATTATGGGGAAGAAGAACGAGTGGGGCCAGGTGATTTTGAGCTGTGTGAGCTGGAGAGTCATTTTGATTTTATTTTCGTTAGACCAGGGAGAGACTGAGGGG
>PVIR01037922.1:0-14825 GCA_004026965.1 Petromus typicus
CTTTTAAAGCCACGCTCTGGGCTCTAAGAATGATCACTGCTCTTTTCCATGCCTAGACCCCCTCAGCAGAAAGAGCTAGAAATACACTACTGACACATGTGTGAGTGTCAATTTTCCATCACTTTGACAAAAGATAAGGTGTGCTTGAAAGTTATGGTGAATGTTGAAATTAAAAAATGTATTGAGTAAAAGACACATTGCATGAATCCTCCTCAAAATACTCCCCTCGCTTAAACACAGCCGTCCCATCGTCCCTGTCACTACCTGAAGCAGCTCTGCCAGGCCTCCTCTGTGAGTGTCTTTTGGTGCACTGTTGTGGCTCCTTCAGGTCCTGAATCAGATTGATCAAAAAAACATTCACCTTTCAAGATCATTTTGACTTTGAGAAAGAGCCAGAAGTTGCACAGGACCACATCTGTGAATGAGATGGATGAGGACACAGTGCCCTGTGTTAAGGAGCTGCCTCTCCGTGGGATGGCACGCAGCAGCAGCATTCACTGTAGTTTTACTCACAGCCTGTAAAGACACTCAGGAAAGAGAACGCCCAGAACTGTGGCACAAAGTGGCAAAAATGGTGCAATAAGTGTATTTGAAGTGAGCAAGGAGCACTTTGAGAGCGACAGCATCAGTCACCATGCTGTGCAACACAGCTGCTGCCCAGAGATGGTCACACAGTAGGGACCGAGGTGCAGCTCCCAAGTGGTGAATGTCAGGCACCGTTCCTCCCAGTGAGGCGCCTCAAGCCCTCCGGTCTGGGGGTCCTCGAGAGGAGCACAGAGGCCACAAGTGATCGCCACATAGGACAACCACAAACAGGCAGGTCCGGCCCTCGCCACCTACAGTCACCTGGTCATTGACGCATGCACGACTGCGACTGTCGGCTTCCCTGGTTTCTTCCGCCGCCTGGACCCACACTCTGGTTTCTCAAGTGGCAGAGTCCGCACATCTTCCTTCTCGAGGGCTCCCTCTAGTGGCAGCAAGCCCACCTGTCAGGCTATCACACCCTCCTAGGCAGGGATGGAGAAGCTAAGCGCTTTCATGATGATGTGCAGCCTGCTGCGGCACGCGTGCCATAGGCTCACCACCACTGTCCTAGGTCCCTCCCACCAGGAAGAGCTGACAGTGCGACAGCTGACCATGGGCTGGATCAGGAGACCCACCGAGACTTGCAAGGAAATGAGAACCCTGTGGCCGAGGAAGCACTGAATAGGCTTTAGGGCTCTGCTGTTTGGAAGCTCTGCTTATAGAGGTGAGTCCAAGGCCCTCCACCAGGAAAGCCGGCAGGTAAGCTGCAGGTCTGACTGGAAAGGTGGGGCTGGCATGCTCTTAGCCCTGGGGCCTTGGACCGTGAGGAGTTGTTTCCCTGACCACTCTGTCCTAAGGCACCAGTATGAGGCAGTACTCAGACGTCAGGGTCCCACCCATGTTCCCAGCAGCCCGACAGCCTATCCCCTCCCCAGGGATTAGGGACGACAGGAAGGTCTCTTGTCTGTGGTGCCCACAGCTCCATCGCCTTTTTCCCTATCGCTTTCACACGTGATGGGCTTAACCAGTGGGCCTGCAGTCAGAGGAGTCTCCATGTGCTCCTGAGATAAGCTGCTTCTTCCTTACCTGTGAGTCTGCAGGAGGATCCACAGTGAAGCCAGGGATGGCAGTAACCCAACGTCCACCACCGTCACCATCTCCACCACCACCACCACCACCGCTGCTACCTCCACGAGCACCAACACCTCCGCCACACTGTCCGTACTACTGCCACCCCTCCCCCATCAACACCGCTCTGACCTTCACCTTCACCGCCAGCGCCTCCGTGACTGTCGTCAGGGCCAGGGGAGGGGAAATAACGCAGCTGTTCAGAGGAACTGGTCCAGGCCCTATTCCTGATGCCTTTGCTCCCTTGTGCTTCACTTTATTTCCCTCCTATAATTTTGAGTTGCTTGATTATACAAAGGTTTCTCCATCATCCTTGTGCAGCAGGATGTTAACCATGGCTTCTGCTAGCATCTTCAAGGCTTTGCAGAAACCCTGGAGGCCACAGCTGTGGGTATAACCCTGTAAAGGTGGCCATTGAGAAGCCGCCACTGACTCATCAGCACCCACCAGCTACAGCAAAGGCAGGCCCAGCGGAAGGAAAGGTGCTGCTCAGCCTAGAATGCATGCTTGGTGTGCACAAGGCCCCGGGTTCCATTCCTGCTCTGGCAACAAAGAAAAGAGTAGAGAGTCAGCAGCACACTGGCATTGGCTGGGGCACCGTGGTGGTAGGGGGCTTTTCCTTCATCCTCACCAAGAAGGTCCTGTGGGAGGGAGGCATGGGTGCCCGGGTCAGGGCCAGCTGGGAGTTCACTTTTCCCTGGGCAGAACATGGGCACTTGGTGAACAAGACAGTCTTTGCTGGTGCAGGTGCTATGTGGTGCACGTTGTGGTGCAAGTGCTGGCATAGGACGTGGGGCCTCTGGAATCAGGCTCGTGATCTGAGCCTGTAAGGGTCATGCCTTGGAGCAGCCTGTGAAGAGACTTCTCACCTGGGAGAATGTTACGACAGACTAAGTTGTCACCACATCACTCACAGAGCTGTCAGACCAGGACTGGACACCAGGCTCAGGGCTGCCCACTTCCTTCACCAGCTGTCACATGATGACCAGGGCAGGAAGGGAGAAAGCAGGCAAATGCTCAGAGGCAAGGACAAGGACCAGCGAGGAGGGAAGGGGTGGAATGAAGATGCTGAGGTCCTGTGGTGGCAGGGCTGGAGGTGGGTGAGTGACCTTCAGCAGGACATTTTGCAGAGGATGAAGAACCTTGTGAGTCATTTGCTGTGAGGATTTGCCCACTCTGGATGACAGATGTATACTCCTGGGACTCGTGTTAAAAATAGGCCCAGGGGCTGCTCAGCCAGACAGTCCTGCCACGTCAGCAAGCATATCTCCTGTCGCTGTCACCTACCAAGCCACTGCAGCTATTCACAGATGTTTCGGGGCAGAACTACAACTTTTGTCACCAATGGCTTCTCAGATGCGCATCCCTGGCCTATACGGTGAGGACCAGCAGCTCTGCTCCTGGATTCAGGGAAAAAACGATGCTGTCAGCTGGGGCTGGAAGCCTGCATTCTGCTTTCCCCGAGGGTGGCTGTTTTGTTTCTAAAAATGTTTCCTCCTTTGCATGTGTCATCGCTGTGAGGAGAAAGCTGCTTGTGACTGATAGGGGTCCAGTGGGTGGACATGGCTGGAAACCCTCGCGGTGGGTGAGCTCCCCTGACGCACGTGAGCCTGGAAGGTGAGAGAGCACCAGCTAGGCTCCTTCTCGAGGGGGGTAGAGTGCCTGAGGGCCTGGCCTTGGAGGACATGCTGGCTCCAGCCCCTTCCTCTTCTTCCTACTTCCAGCAGCTCTGTGCTTTACCTATTCCACCGTGATGCCCTACCCTGCTCAGGCCCAGAGCAGAGGGCGCTGAGCCATGTGGCCTGGGCCTCGGGAACAGCCCACACAGGTGCCTTTCCTGTGGGGCCTTGTCCAGCGTAGCTGTGGCCTCAACAGGAAGCAACTACAGGTCTCCAAGCCTCTCAGCCTCGTGCTATGCAGAGAGACCAGGGCAGCTTCAGATCTCATCAAGTTAGAGAGCCGGCTCCAGGAACCACTCAGGCCACACAGAATTGCATCTTTACAACTCCACTTGTCTAGAGCCACTCTCAGTACCAAAACCTGTATTGGCCGATGCTTACTAGAGAGACTGATTAAATGCAAGCTATATAGATGCATGAGGATTTGCAGATAGGCCTACAGCGGCCACTGACAGTCAGGCATGAAGAGCACACTGGGCTGTCTGTGTGCTAGAAACTGAAGGATCCAGCTGAAGGCCTGGAGCTCACTGCGGTGTCCTGGGCAAGTCCATATCAGGAGGCTGAAGGTCTGCACGGGAAGCCAGGAGGTGAAGGCGAAGACTGGAGCTTCCCCAAAGAAACAGAAATGAGCCTTCCTTGTCTTCCTTACAGTCCATTCCGGCAGCAAGCTAGTGGACTGGTACCATTCACAACCTGGGTAGAATGTCTGTTTTCAGGGAAACCTCAGCCACATTCAGTGTTGCGCGGACCCAGTCACTTGGGTGCTTCTTACTCAAGTCCATGCAACAGCTACTGCTCCCAGATGGCAGCACCCTCATGACTGTGGGCAGTGAGCCAGGCGGAGGTCCACTGTTTCACATGTTTTCTCTGGGATAAGTTTTAAAGTAGGAATCTGAGGGCTGGAGATTTAGCTCAGAGGTTCTGGCTCTTGCCTTGTAAGCACGAGGTCCTGAGTTCAATCCCTGGTAACCACATACAATAATGCTGGGCTTGGTGGCTCCCGCGTATAATCCCAGCACTCGGGAGGTGGAGGGAGGAGGACTGCTATGAGTGTGAGGATGAATTCAGGATCAGCCTGAACTATAAAGTGAGACCTTGTCTAAAAAAAAAAGTAGGAATTTGAGGGGCAGCAATACCAGGACCTCCTGTGAGCGCTTTGTCCCTCAGTCTCCAGGAGTCCGCAGACAGAAAACCCAGTGCGTGGCCGTCCTTTCTCTCTCTCTTTCTCTGTATCTCTCTGTCTGTCTCTCTTTTTCTCTGTCCCTGGCCCCACCCTCTGCATCAGCAGCTGAATCGCCTCTCAGGCGGCTAGGGAGAGGCCCGCACCGTGTGGAATGGGGCCTGGCCTCGCTGTCCCTGTGAGCTTAGACATGTAGTGCTCCCAGCCCCATGAAGCTTCCAGCTCACAGGCTGCAGAGCCACTACCCGGCTGTCCCAGATGCTGACCCACGGGCACGCCAAGAAGTCACACATCTGGTTTTCTAAACCACCCAGTTGGGGTCATCCTTATCCCAGCCAAAGGTCGTCCTCTTTCCTCCTTCCCCACGCACGCTTCTCCTTTTCTGTCCCTCCTCTCTGGTGGGCTCACACCCTGAGTCTGTCAGACACACACACCTGCCCTCACCATCCGCCTTTACTTGTCCTTTGCGCTTCATTTCTGTTTCAAGGGCAAAGAGGCTGGAGCTGCTCTGCGTGCCCAAGGTGGACTCTGCGGGACACAGCCTCAGCCTGCTCGGTCTGACTTCGGAGCCAGGGCTGCTGGTGCCGCTCAGTGACGAGCGCTTGTCCAGCACGCGGGGCCCTGGGTTCCACCCTCAGCACTGAAACACCAGGAGAGGCCAGCTCGTGTTGTTCCTCCCTTCACACCACCCACAAAGGGCAGTTGGTGCCGCGCCTGCTGCAGTTGTCACCAGAACCTGCCCCAGAACCTTCTGGTCATGACCATGTCACAGGGTGCCCAGACCTGGCAGCAAGGTCAGCGTGGGAAGCTGCCGAGTCCCTGGGACAAGGACACGTGCAGCAAAGATCCTGGAAGGGCAGGTCTGGGTGGACAGGAGAAGCCAGGGACTGGGAGCCGGCCAGAGCTGGTGTCGGGGTTGAGCCCTGCACTCAGCCACGTGGAGGAGTTTGCACCTTCACGCTTAGGGGAAAGGCACAGAAGGCTCACTCTTCTCACTTAGATGTGCACGTGCGCCCAGGGGCTCTGAGCGAACTTCAGCTCCACAGCAGCACGGTGAACTCTGCCTTCCACGTCTGCAGGCCTCGCTGGCACCTTCCAGGCCGTCAGCACACACGCGCGCGCATGCCAGGGAGACAGGTGCTTGTAAGTAGCTTTCAACCTCGTCACTCTCAGGAGAAATAGGTTTATGACAGGGCTTGGCAGTTTAGAGTTTTATTATGCACTCATTATTCCAAATGCTGCAAGGCAAATTCACTTGGGTTTTTAACTTTTTCATGGATTTGGACTCTTCGAGGTCAATAATTATTTTTTTTCTCTCTCAGGTGCTCCACAATGCAGAATGGAATTTTTTTGTACTGGGAATTAAATTGAGGGCCTTTGCACTGAGCTACATCCCCAGCTCTTTAGGCTCTGTATTAGTATTAGTATTAGTATTAGTATTTAAAGTTTGAGATAAGGTCTCCTTAAGTCACTGTTATCTGGGCTAGGCTCACATTTGGTTTTCCTCCTCCAGCCTTTGAGAGTGCTGGGGTCACAGATGTACACCACCATGTGCGGCCATCATGGATATGTGAAGTAGGCTGGATGTTAAAATACTGGAGAATGGATACTGTTGCTTTAGGTGTCAGGCAGAGGTAAGAAAGCTGCGGGCTTCCCAGTGCTCAGGGCCCAGGCTCTGCCCTGGGTGCGTGGAGACAGGGCTCTGATGGCCTGGACCAGCCCAAGCCTGACTCTGGGGTGGGATTTATTTCCGTGCTTTAGTTCTCTCAGAGATAAAATGGGACAATGGCGGAATCGGCCCCGTGGGAGGAGCACATGGCCTGTGTCTCGGTGTCCCAGTGTCTGAGCACTGTGGCCTGAAAGCCCACTGACAAGCTCAGGAGGGCCAGGAGTCACGGGGCCATGTCGCTTGTGCTAAGGAGCGGGAGGCGCTCTGAGCAGCTTGTGCAGCTGGGAGGTCCACTGCTGAGAGCCGGACTGTTACCCTTGTGCTGAGCTCTCTGCAGCGCTGGTTTATTCAAGGTCTCGCTTTTCTGCCTGCATCCTCCTTCCCTGTCCTCTCCTCTCCCCTCTGCTCACCAGTGTCCCCCACCTCCTCCTCCCACTGAGACTCCCAGGTATGGGCCACCACCCTGCAGTGTGGACGGAACGCTATGGAGAATCTCCTCAGCAGCAGGTCCTGTCCAGTCTGTGGACAACCTGGCCAAGCTTCTCCTGAACCTCCAGTCGCTGCGGCCCCCATCATCCTGGAGAGGCCGAGTTATCACGCTGCAGGCTGCGCCAGAAGATAACTCGGGCACAGTCAACTGTTTAGGCTTTGAATGGCCCCTGTGTGGCAACAGAGCTCCCTCTGCCATCCACGGGCCACAGCAGCCCAGGTGCGGTGTGGGCCGGCACCCGGAGGGAGTCCCGGTTCCACCCTTCTGCAGCTGAAGAACATCTTTCAGTTCCCTGCCGCTCAATTACTGGGCGACCTCAGGACAGCTCTGGAGTTGAGTTCAGGCCTCCTTGTGATCATAGGAGAGAAAAGGAAAGGAAAGAAGGAGGAGAGAAGGAAAGGAAAGGGGAGAAGAGAGAGGACAGGAGAGAACGACCAGTTGCCAGCAGAGGGAGCCAGGTGCAGGTTGTGTTGGGGACAGGCTCCTGGGCCTTCCGTGGCAGTGAGGACTTGCAGGTCTCAGAACGCTGCGTGCCAGGAAACTTGCTTAGAGTCCAGAGATGGGTCCAGATGAAGACGAGGCCTGGTCACCATTGTGCAGAGGGTGTGACAGGAAGGGGCGTTAGGTGGGACTGCAGAGAGCCCAGGGCGTCGCAAGGCCCGGGGGCAGTGGGTGAGCGCACAGGTGGTTGGTGTGCACCCATTGCTTGTCCCTTCCGATCCAGCTCTGAGTAAAGCAAACATTTTCTCCTTGTTCATAGTATGAAAACAACTTAGTTTTATAAGCTCATTAAAATAAAAATCTAAACTCCAGGAACATCATCCACCCATGTGGCTTGTGCTAAGAAGTGTTGTTATGAATCTGCTTATTAAATTAAATTGCTTTAAAAAATTTGTTTTTCATACCTCAGGAACCCAGCAGCCTGATAAACTTGTCAAAAAAGACAATGTGCGAAAAATTTCCTGGAGTCTACTTCGTGTTACAAATTAAGATCCCTGGTAGTAGACGTGAGACGGCTGTGAGGTGGACCCGAGGCTGGGCGGGAGGCGTGAGGTGGTGCACAGTGTCCTAGGTGGACAGGAGGCGCTGGGCTTCAGCGTGGGGTCCAGTCTGCTCGGTGCCCTGGCCCTAGCCCACCAAGCACAGCCCTTCCCTGTGAAGCCAGTCTGGAAGCTCATTCTACATTTGGGTTAAAGAATTAGCCAGCATTCTCATTTTTTGAAATTCAAATTAGAATTCGACACCAACAGATAAGTCCGTTAAAAGCAGACCTGTGCATGCTTGTCAGGCTTCTAGCAATGTGTGCATGGAGAAGAAGAAATGAATTTTAGTTCTTGTAGTTTTCTTTAAAGTGGCAAATGTGCAGGTAGGAAATGCATAAAGGAGCAGTGCAGCGCTTTGAACTCTGGAGCTCACGTTTGGACGACGAGTTCCCTTGGGTGAATTGTTTATTTATATGTGCGGTGCTGGGGCCTGGAGAAACAAGAGGCAAGTGCTGTCCTCTCGCAGGAACCCACATTCTGTTCGTCTGGAGGAGAGGTGAAGGCAGCGGGGAGACTCAGGGTGCAGAGCAGGGAATGGCTTCCCTTGTACTGTAGACCTGTTGCCGAGCACCCTAAAACTCAGGTGCCAGCCAGGCAAGGTGCTTCACACCTCCTACTTTCCAGCTACTCTGGAGGATAAGGCAGAAGAACCATTTGAGCCCATAAATTCAAGGCCAACCTGGGCAACAAAGCAAGGCTCCTAAAAACAAATTTGACATACTGAAGACTCAACAGTTGGGGAGATGAGGTCTCTTGGGAGAGAAGGGTAGCAAGGAGTGAGGGTGAAGCTAGCACTGTAGGAATTATGTTCTTACACAGACAGAAAAGGAAACAGACCTGGGATAGGCACGTGGGCACCCAGACCAGGGACCCTCAGCAGCAGGCTCCTCGGTCTCAGATCTCTGCCTGTGTCTGTTATGCAGCCCTAGCTGAGAAGGACACCGAGGGGACACCCAGAGGAGCGCACAGGGATTAGGGGAGGAGAGGAGTGGGCCATGCCGGGGAGAAAGGTGTCCTGGACAGAGAGCGGAAAATAGAAAGGTCTGTCGGGAAGAAGCCACTCACACTGCACGAGCACGCTGGGTGCGGGTGGGTCAGCAGGAGGGCAATGGTGATGATATCTCAGAAACAAGCCAGCCATGACTGGACCTACGAGTCCCTGTAGGGGACAGCAATATTGGTTACACCCAAAGCAGGCTGTAAGGAGTGCAGGCTATGAAGAGTTAACTCCACAATTGGCTTGTGGTAGAAGTGAGTCTGGCTGAAGCCCACATGCTGAGGTCAGAGTGCCTTGCATCCAAGCTCCATCTCCACAACTGAAACTTTCTTAACTAGAAGGACAATGTTCTAATTACAGCCGTATGTCTTATCTATTCTGTCCCCAACTCTTTCTTTTAAAAGCCTTGCTTAATTTCCACAGAAATCACACAACTGCACACCTTTGCACATAGTCTGTCCTTGTATATAGCTCATCTTTATCCTAATGGATCACCGATAAAATCAGTGGCCTGGACTGGCCCGCACCTTTGTCAGTTTGTCTGGAGGAGAGGTCCTGCTTGCACTTTCTCTTTTCTTAGAGCTTTTAGCTTCATTTCTCAGGCCTGTGCTGTGCACGGGGCAGGAGGAGACCTGGCTATACAGAGATTTCCAGTGACATTTCAAGGGTTCCCATAGGTGCCCAACACGTGCCCCAGATGTCCTCCAAACAGCTGGAAAATGATGCCCTCACATGGTTTAAGGTCACATTTACATTCTAAAATCATGTTGAATAATGATAAATAATGGGTTTCCTGCTGTGCTGTAAATACTGACAGTTAAAATAAAACTGTCACAGTTGCACCGTTCATGTGGGAGATTTAGTCCTAATAAGCCCATCAGAAGCAGAAGGTATGAGTAATTTAATATCAAAACCATGAATCTATGGATTTAGCTCACTTCACTTTTGGAAATGTCTGCTGTACAATTAGCATTGTAAAACCAATTAACCCAGTCAAATTAATTTTAAATTATAAAATCTGACTTCATTTTTAATTCTAATAAATACACTAATAAACATTTTAAAAACCATTATAGAAACCATTAGGAAGAAATTATTAATGGGCTTAAAAAGTAGGTTAACATTGCCGGGGAGTTAGCTCAGTGGTTCCGGCGCCTGTCTTGCAAGTGCAAGGACCCGGGTTCGATTCCCCAGTAACCACATAACAATACTGGGTGTGGAGACTCACACCCAGCAGCAACCAGTACCACATACCACAGTGCCGGGCGTGGTGGCTCACGCCTGTCATCCCAGCACTCGGGAGGCAGAGGCAGGAGGATTGCTGAGATGTGAGTTTGAGGCTGAGCTCAGGGCCAGCCTGAACCACACAGCGAGACCTTGTCTCAAAAAACCTAAAAAAAAAAAAGTAGGTTAACATTAATAATGTTAATCAAGGGTCAATGACATAGAAGTAATATATTTGCTTTTGTAAGTTATGCAAGTAAGAATAAACTTACATATTGTTTTTTTATTACTCAAACTGTGATGATGCAGTATAATACAGTTGAAATACAATCCACTTCTGAAGCACAGGGTGTGTGGTTAAAATAAGACACTCAGTAGAACCTGAGCAAGTTGCACTGGACAGACAGGTCACTGGCTTTTGTAATGAACAGCTATGGTGACTATTTAAATAATTCCACTAATGTTTCACATTTAATGATCAAAACATTCATAAGAGAAACATGTGAAGGCAAAAAGGAAACCAACACTGTTCAGCATGTAGAAATAATTTTTTGTTAAAAACAGATGAAAATATTATTACATTTCCTGGAATGAAATAAAATGAAGATGAGCACCATCGTGGTTCATGGCATGTGACATGTGTAACAGAGTGAATTTAAAGGTTGCCAGATTTTAGCAAGTATGTTCTAAGACTGGCTGGGAAACATTCCAGCTACACTAAAATGATCAGTGTCACTAACTAGTGGTTCCTTACAGGTGCGTCTATTTCTGGAAAATAGAAACTAGAAAAGTGAAGACTAGGAGAAGCTGGTCAGCGCTGCTCACCGCGGCTGGGTGGTTAGGTGGTGTCTGTACCAAGTGCGTCTGGCCATTTCCATCAAGGCACAGAAGCCTCTGACTTGCCTGGATGGGAACAACACGAGCCACGTGTTCCAGGGCTTCCACGGCCCTTGTACACGGTGGCCCCCCTCTGCCATTCCTAGCACAGCCCTTCGCCTGAGCCCCGAAACCTCACCGTGTGTCACAGGTGCTTTGGGTGGTTGTGGAGAGGGCTGCTCGCTCTCCAGTTCTGTCTCCTCACTGGTGTCCCTGCAGACTCCCAAGCCGGGGCAGGCCCCAAGGGATTCCAGGACCAAGGGCTCTCTTTCTCCCAAAGCAGGGGGAGGGCTGGGATAGCACACCTCCAAGATACTGGTCAAGGGGTGTAGACAAACTGCTCTTCTGTGAGGTGAGATTTCTAACAATATTAGCATCTGCACACTCCTAGATCTGTGCAGCTTAGTTTGAAGACCCCTGCTTGCCTGCAGGAGAAACAGAAGCCAGCCTGGGCATTCTGCCAAAGACCAAGCTGGGGTGTGGCTCAGGGAGAGGAAGCTGTTGCGTTTCAGGATTAGCAAATACAGCAAATACAAGCCTGACGACACACGAGCAGGGATGAAGTTGAGATACTGTTCTCAGGAGGACTCTCTGAGTTGTCTTTGGTTTAGACAATTTATTGACTTCCCTCTTACTAAGCCATAACTCAGCTTTTTGTCCAGTTTTACTGGCATTTAGGTGATCATTGACAATGAGGAAATATTATTTCAAAATGATTTTCTTGTTTTAAAGCAAAATTTCCTTACTTCTGACACCTAAAACTTACCTGAAGTTTCTCATAGACTCAAAATTATATTTTGAATCTTATCCTAATTTGGATGATTATGATCTTGTTCTTATTATCAAGGAAAGCTAATTCTTTAACATGTTGGTCAGAAACAGTACACCCCAAAACATTCCATGTTCTTTCTCTTCTGTGGCCCCCAAAACATAGTCCATTTCTTTCAGATGTTTTTTGTGCCCAGCTCAATGGCTGGCACAATTAGCACTCAGCAAGTTGCAATGCATACGTGAAACACAGGGCATTCATAAAGTCTTTATCTGACATTTAAAAAGAAACAAACTATTTTCATAGATAATTTTTTTCTTGGAATTCCTATACCTCTAAGACCCATTCTGTGGCGTACACAAGTCCTTTGCCTGGGAGAGAGGCTTCTAAATGGTCCTTTGTGTCTGTAGGTCATGACACTCTTAGCTGAAGTTACCTCTTCTAAACGGCTCAGTTGCTGTCCCTTAAAGTCACTGTTTCCAAACTTTAGGCCACAGCCAGGCAGACAGCAGATGTAATGCTGGTACCTGAGTCTTTAACTGTCCCCATCTCCCACCTGCCTCAGTATCCACCTGTCCAAGGCCAGATGTGCCCCCCTCTCAGTCCCTTGGCAAGTGTCTCCTCCCCCGGTCCCCAGGGGCCCATGGGACCTGGGGATGAGGGGCCACTGACCTGTGGACCCTTGTTGAGGGAGCCAGAGCTGCCAGTGCTGCCCTGCCCTACAGCGTGCAGTGGACCTAGACCCAGGAAGGTCCTAGCCTTGGGCAGGCGAGAGGTGCCCAGGGGCCCTCAGGGTGGACTTTGGTCCTCTGGGTGTAGGTAGGGCCCCATGGGGTAAGATTCAGAGTCCTCAGGGGTGGACTTGGGTCCCCACAGGCCCCTCTCCTCCTCCTGGACCCTACACCCACGGAACCCTTTGCTAACTCTTCAGCATGGTGCCGCGCATGTGGTGGGCAAGCTCTGCTCTGAGCTCCTGTGCTGCTCTTGTCCCTGTCCCGGGCGCCCTGGGCTCTTTGAGCTTTCCCGCCAAAGACATGCAGTCTCCTGTCTCTGCATACTTGTTACACCTGGCGCAGTGAAGACGTTGGGCGAACCGTGGCTGTGCTACATTCCTGGGCGATGAGGGCCCCAGGAGACAGCCCTGCACTGTTCAGTGCCAGTCTGAGGTGCAGGCCCTCAGGGGATTGGTGGAGAAGCCAGCACAGGAGACTCAAGCTTTGCTCATGTTCCTAGTTAATGCGCCATGTAATTCTGGTCTTCTTGTCCACCTTCTCTATATACCTCTCTGTCTTCTTTTAGACTGGATGCTTACATCTTTATTTTATCATATGCATATATGATATATTTGTATTTACTTGTTTTGTAGTATTGAGTCTTGAACCCAGGGCTTTCAGACTGAGCTATATCCCTAGCCTTTGTATTTTTTAATTTTTAAATTTTGAGATAGGGTCTTGCTAAATTGCTCACACTGGGCTCAAACTTGTGATCCTCCTGTCTCAGCCTCCCACGTTCTGGGATTACAGGTGTGCACCAATATTCTTGGCCATATTTATTTTTGTTTCACTTTCTACCTCTTACAGTAAGCTTGGAATTTACACATTTGACTTATTTACTCTTTTAGTATTTACTGTAAAATTTTAAGGTAACATTTTAATTTAGATTTTCAAATTCTTAATCTTCCTCCAGGAGATACAAGGATCTTTGAACACTTTAATTTTATCATCCTGACTTCTATGCTATTATTATTATATTTTATTTCCTTCTCACAAAAAATAATTGTTTTGGTGTTTTCTTAGCTTGCCTTCATATCCATTGTTTCCTTTGCTCATAATTCCCTCTTGCACCTTACATTTACACTCTAGGGTCATAATTCTTATTTCTAAAGTTCATCAGGATAACTTTCATATGTGCGTCGATTTTGTTTGCCTGAAAATGCATTTATTGTGCCTATTTCCCTTCCCGCTCTTCTCCTCTAGGCCTTTTGATTTTATTTTGCAATGCGAGGGATGGAATTCAGAGGTTTATGTATCTAGAAAAGTGCTTACCATTGTGTTGCACCTAGCTTCTCCATTCATGTCTGAAACATCTTTTATCAAGTATAGGATTCTAGATTGGTATTTAATTTTTCTTAGTATATTAAAAATACTATTTTTGATTTATCTGTTTTCTTACTGTCAAGATTTATTTTTTTGTTGTTTTTTTTGGTTTTTGAGACAGGATCTTGCTTTGTAATTCAGGCTGACCCTGAACTCACTATGAAGCCCAGGCTAGCCTCAAACTCTCAGCAATTGTCCTGCTTTTGCCTTCTGAGTGCTGAGATTAGAGGCATGAGCCACCACGCCCAGCACTGTGATATGTGGTACAGGGGACTGAACTCAGGACCTCCCACTTGCCAGGCAGACAACAGAACTACTGAGCTAAATCCTCAGCCTAAGATTTATTTATTTTTCACTATCCCATTCTTAGCTGAGTGTGATGGCACACACCAGCAAGCCTAGCAACCTGGGACACTGAGGAAGGAGGATCACAGTTTGTGCCCACCCTGGAAAACTTAGTGAGATTTTGTCTCAAAATTTAAAAGCAAAACTAGTGAATATGTGGATTAGTGCAAAGGTTCTGAGCTTAGTTCCTAGAACAGACAGTCACTGTTTTATGACCTACTTGTTCTGCGACTGGACTTACAACCTGCTGCTCAGATTTATGACCTGTCTTTTCTTTTGTGTAGTGGTATATCTTTTTCATAACACCTCAATGTCTTTTTTTGTACACTATACCTTGTTTATACATTACTATAAATTTTGCTGACTGTACTGTATAGTACAGTATGTAATTTTATGTTGTTATACATTTCAGTCCTGCATGTACGAGTTATGCAAATAAAGGCAACATCAAGTTGAATTTACTTTTGACACTCCTTTGTTCTGAGTGCTGTAAAGGCTATACTTTCAGGGATCATTTCTATAGTTTGTGAATGCTGTAATGTACATCCTATATACAATTCCTCACTTAGTAACCAATTCATTTAATGACCTAGTAGGAGGATAGAACTTAGTTGTTAAATGAACTAAAGTTCATATTGCAAATTATTTTAAAAAGCACTGTCTTAGTATACTGATTTTCCAACTTAAATAACGTCAATACTATAATACCATTACAGTACTGTCGTAGTCTCTTTGCCTTTGGGCTGTTGGGTGTGTGGAATTTATCTTTCATTCCCCCCCCATCTCTTTTCTCTCTCTCTCTCT
>PVIR01037923.1:0-14846 GCA_004026965.1 Petromus typicus
CTCTGCCTGATTGCTTCCAATAGTTTATGCATCTTTGCATGCTTCAAAAACACAGAGGATTTTATGCATTGAATATTTGTGTTTCTGTTATCACAAGATCTAAATGCTTTATTCCTAAAAGAATAATACTTGTGTATGTGCTGTGGGACTGCTTGAAAGTAGTTTCTTTAACTTTTAGTAAAGGTGAATCATTCATCAAAATCTTGTCACGTCAGTATTAGAAGATAAAAGGTAAAGAATCTTGCTGCAACATGATGACCAATAATAGCTTCTGAAACCAGAAGTAAACTCAGTACTGGAACTGGTTGTTTAAAAATGCCATCTATCATAGATGAATACAGTATAGGCTCCAAGTATAGGCTCCAAACTAAAGATAAAAACAGAACACAATGTATTATTCAACATATTGCATTCTACATTTATTATGCTGGAATATAATCACAAAATATTGAGTTCTTCAGATTGACTCTTCTAGGTCGCTATGGTTTGGATATTGTCTGAGGGTGTCCCTTGACAATTAGTAAGTTAGAAATTTGTTTCTTAACATGGCAGGATTGCTGCGTAGTGGAGCCTTGAAGAGACAGGTAACTGGACAGGAGGAACTCTCCCCTTGGAAGGAAGTTATTGGGTTCTCATGTGACTATGCTTAAATCTTAGGAAAAAGTTGTTATACACCAGCTAGACTGGCTACTTCTTGATTTCTGGTTCCCATCTATCCACGTGTACTGTCTTCTGCACACACATACAAATGCTCCTAATTGTGCAATCTGCCATACGACATAGCCATAGAGTCCTCACTAGAGCTGAGCGTGTACTGGCTGCTCCACACCGTAAGATGAATAAGCCTCTCTCTCTTACCTAACTTCAGGGATATTATGATAGAAACAGAAAATTGACTAAAACTAAAGTAGTTATTCATATTGGGGTTACTCTGGTATTTGTTATGTATGATTGTTTGACTATTCTTTTTCCTTTGAAGATTTTAAGCTCCTGTAGATTAGAGATAGATCTAATATGATTTCATAATCACTGCTGGATTGCATTTTGTCACTCAAAAACATTTATAATTTATGACCATCTATTTTTAAGTAAAAAGAAAAAACCTACCTTGCGATCCCATTTCCTCCTCTACTTAAATTTCCACTTCCTCCTTGCTGTATTAACGTAACAAGGAAACAAAGGTCTCTGTTACTTATATATCATCTATATCCCAAAATATTGCCTTTAAATATTGTCTGTATGCAAGTGAATCTTAGTTCTAGCTCTGACTTCCTCTTGAGGAAAGTTGGTACCTAGGATTCCTATTTCTATTTGATGGCTCTTCTGTGATGCCCAACTGAACCTGTCCAAGTGGGATATCCAACTAAAACCTATGCTTCATTTTTTTTTATTTTCTTTAATCATAGGTGAGCCATTTTAGATGGAATATGTATAAAAAGAAAAAAATGTCAAATAATAATGATGACAGAATATGTTTTATATTAAGTATATTAGTTGTTATAGTTGAATCTTAAACAGATACACTGAGAAAAATAAATATTATTTTGCTCCATTAGGAGCAAGAATGCTTTAAGGCCATTTAAACATTTCTTGAAAAGTTCATGTGTATTATAGACTTATTTTCCAGTCCAGGAGAGAATTACATTTTGGTTTTAAAACTAATGTTACAAAATGAATTTCTAAGCTGATAATACTTTTGTTTGCTGTTTAAATATGGTAATGTTTTCAAACAGCAGAAATTGAAATATTTCTCTTATATATGTATAAAACCAATCATTTGCATATATAATTAGTTTACATATTTTGCATTTCTTATATTACTATAAAAACAAAATTTCTAGTACATCATTAAAATTTAACTGAAAATTGTTAGAGAAATGTATATAGAGATAGAAATAAATCTTTGTATATAAAATAGTTTTGAGCAATAGCTCTAAATCAGTTTTTTTACACAAAATATACTGAATTATTTATATAAACACTTCTAGAATAAACTCAAGAATACAAATGAAATTCATGCCAAATATTATTTAATAATTATTCATAGTTTCATAAGCATATATGTTTAGTTATATGAGTTCATTTTCCTTATAGTATAATAGTTCCATTTCAAATTACATCATTTTTCTGAATCTTATTTTCCAGAAGACTTTAATACATAGTGAAAAATTTTTAAAACTTAAAAAAAAAATCACTGAAACACGTGTATATAATTATGTTTAATTACATATATTTTACATATGATTGTAGGTTTGTATGCAAATGTTTAGATTTGTATAGTATAAATATAGGTGAGTTTCATTCAATTCATCAATTTACGGACAAACGTTAATCTATGAATTCTATAAAAGCAGTGACTTCAACTATGGCAAAAATTTAGATCCCGTGTTGCCCTCAATATATATAAATTTTGCATCCATGGACTGAATCAATTGCAGATTAAAAATATTTTAGTAAAAATTGTGTCTGTGACAAATAGGAACATACTTCCTCACGTTTCCTTGTAATTTTCACTAAACAATATAATGCAATAATTATGTAACATGTCATAGTAATGCGAAGTATTTTCAGAAGGACAAATCTATTGGAGGATGTGCATAGTTTATATTATTTACTACACCATCTCATAGAAGACATTTTACACTATGGATTTTTGGGGGGTTCTGGTATAGACTATTCTAGAATATCAAAGGATTACTATATATCATAGCAAAACTGCAAAATATAAAATAAATACCAAACAAGCAAAAGAACAAGAAAGGATCTATGAAGTTAAAGAAAAACCACCTCTCATTATGTGGTCTGATAATAAAAATGACAGTGGACTTTTTATCAGAAACAATAAAGACAAAAAGAAGTGTGAAGTCCTCGTGAAAAGACAAAGCATCAACCAAGACTTCAATCTCCAGCAAAAACATTCTTGAAATATTTAAGGCACTATATACAGGATAAGATTTAGAAAGACAAGTACATAGATGGACTTATATAGATTCATTCTCCATAAGTAGGATGAGAACAGTGAGAGAAAGAAGAATCAAAGATTGGCTCATGGATTGTGGTCTTTTGAACCATGGAACTATATTTGCATGCAGAATGTGATTTGGGAAATTGGGCCTACTAGTTCAATATGAATATATTGACTTTGGAATGTCAATTAAGGTATGTAAGTGGAGTGCATGGAAGATAATTAACTGGGCTACCGGTGAAAATTTGGGTTCACTACTGTGGTGTATGGCATTAACAGACATGAAACTGGAAAACCTGGAATTGTATTCAGAACAGATCTAAACCTGAGTTTAAAGTTTCCAAGACTGAAATTTCTGTGTATGAAGTTATACCGCACAAAGTGTCTAAGATGGAACCCTGGAAACTGAAAAAGGAATAATTCAGGGTGTTTGTCCTGCAGCCTAATGGAAGACAAGCTTCCGGGACGAGGCCTACCAGGATGAGACCTGGGACTGACCTGATCTGTATTGAACTTTTAACAAATACCAATTCTTTTCTGTCCTGAACAGCAAAGTGGGACGAAGGTCAGCCATTCTTGAGTGTGTCTAGTCTTTGGTTTTTCAGTCTCCTCCTTCCCTAAAACACGGGTGACAGGTGGTGCCCATTGTTAGGACCTAGCATTTGTAGTTCATTAAAAATCCATGTGCCGAGGATCCATCTGGTGCTTATATTGCAAGATGAGGGTTTACACATTAAATTTTAACTTTAAAAGAATATATCAATTTTAATGTAATTATTATTTTAGCATTTTATTAATTGTCCATTACACATCTTTACTAAAGAAGAAAATTAATGTTATATCCTTCTATAACTTTTTTAAAAAATTCATATCTTTATTGGTACATTATGAATACCTATCATCATCACACTCAACAATGAGAGTTTGTACCAGAACATGACATGACTTCCAGGCTCCTAAGCCTTATATTTGGGAGTTTGAGATGAAAATCAAGAGAGGAGAAGAAAGGAACTGGTGAGTTTCTCAAGTTAGGAATTTATTTTTTTTTAATTTTTTAATATTTATTGGTACATTACATATACACATCATGATTGCACTCCATAATGGGGATTTGTACCAGTGTAAGACACAACTTAATTCTCATTTTTCCCCTAGCCCTACCCACCCTACCGCTCCCCCATATACATAAAATTTGTTTCCTTACTTCTTTGTTACAATCTCAACATTTTCTCCCTTCTTCCTATTTTACATTGGGCATTTTCTGTTTCACAATATATAACATACAATTCTAGGATTTGCTGTTTAACTTCAATGCATAGATAGGAGGTCTGTTGGAAATTGATGTCTGTGCAATCACACTCAATATTAGAGCACCAAAATAATATTTAGGTCAATAATAATAATAGTGATAATGTGAATACTAATAGCTCCATTCTTTGAGGGCAGGGTAGATTGCATGTATCAACTTCTATTAGATGCTGGAGCTAATATTACTCTGGTACTTGAGGCAAGAGTGATTCTAGAAGAAAAATTTTCAGACCAAGGAAAAAATGTAGTTCAAATAATTATCAAATATCCATTATTACTGTTTTCATTGTCTTTCAGAGCTGAGATCATCAGTGGCAATGAGAGTTAAAATTTTGCTTAAAACGATATGATAGCAAACCAGTAACCTTCACTACTCAGGAAAATTCCTGGTGACCAGTTCACTAAACATGACTTTTCTCCCCTAAGCAAACATCATTTATGAAATTAGTTTATTTGGTTCAGCACTGTTCCTACACTGTATCTATCACCAGTCCGAAACTGTATCATGGGCTCTGTTTAGTTGCAATCGTTCACCCACCATGAGAAAGCTACTTTAAACATTTAATATCCTCTAAAAGCCTTTCCTCACTCTCCACTCCCACTCAGTTTTGGCTTATCCCTAAGACTATTCTACAGTACATTCTAACTAGTTTGTGTTTTTATGTTTTAACAGATTAGTGATTGGTCATTTCAACACATTTCTTGAACTTGTGCTTTTCCACTTGTTCTTAGTGATGCTGCTAGTTCTGGAACCTTGATATCAAGTTCATGTTATTACAGCAAATGAGAATGTACTTAATAGATTTACTATTATGTAGCCATAGTGATTTTAAATTCAGGAATGAATAGTACTAAGTACTGGTGCTGGAACTGTGCAGTATAACGTCATCCAGTAGAAATCTCAGATAAGATGGATTATGACATTATAAAGGGCTGAAAAGTAGATGTGGAATTTTAATGTTCAAGGATCAAAATCCTTAATGATGTACTACATGCATAATAAATAGAAACCAAGCAACCAAACTATTATTAGTTATCATGAATAATTCACCAACTGAAGCATCATCAATACTAGCAAGAAGTAAATTTGTGATTTTAATTAATGTTTAACAAACCAGAACTATTCTGCCTTATAGAGCATGATAAATGACAGGAGTAGAAAACACAATGATTTTATCTTTGAGTACTATTATTAAAAATTATGTTTTTAAAATGCCTTCTTGGAACTTTATTCAACTCATTTGAAAAATTGAGATGAGCAAAATAATCCCAGCATTGTCTTAAATTGAATTGCTTGAGTATTATTTATGGAACTCCATGCATTGTATAACATCCATCTTTAATGTTAGACAACAGTTTTTATGTAATTTAGCCAAAAAGAGAGAAACAGTAGACTAGTGTATTCCCTCTCAAATTTGCTTTCCTAAAGCTAGAAACTTGTGCAATTCTCAGGCAAGTTCAAAGTGAGCACTAAAACCAGCTATAGCCACAGTTTTACTCTCTAAATTTGGATTATTCTCTTATCCCAGGAAATTCTTGCAAGGGGAGTGAGCTTAGAGATAACTTCCTCATTTGTTCTAGAAACTTTTTAATGTGTTTACCCAAGACAGACTATTAATCAGGGACCCCTCAGGTGTTCCTCGCAGAGTAATGAATCACTCGAGGACTGGCTGCGCACATTCACTGTTTTTTTCATCTGCTTTACAAATCTAGCCTGTTTGTCTTCACCATTTCTTACCACTATCTGCTTTAGAAACATTGCCTCTACCCACCAGTACTAACCATCATCTACCAATGTTGTCTGAACCTAATCAACATGCTTCTTCTGCTACAAAAAAAGGATCAGCTTACACCTGAGGATGAAAGTCATGCATACTTGTGACTCTCCTTCCATGGGCTCCATAGGTACACTGGCATCAACGGGGCTCTGCCTACTCACCATCATGTTAGTGGTTCTGTTAGTCAGTATCTGACTCCTGACAAGCACAAAATTCAGTCAAGATAAAAACAGAAAAGTACCATATAAGTAGCTCTGATGTTTGCCAATGTAATATACTCTATTCACAATATATACACATATATATTGATAGTGCATCTATTAATGTGTTTGTTACTCAGTAAATTTGGGTAAAATGAATTTTACCCTTTGAATATTATAATGCCCTTTGCATATTGTAATATTCTTCCCACAATGTGAAATGTTGAAACAAATTTATCATAAGTTTTAAAGGGCATTGAGAATATTTGTATATAGAAGTAAGTGTATTTGTTTTGATTTTAGTCTTTATCTTCATTCAAAAATACAATTGATAATATATAAGATTTTATGGAAAAGGAGACAGCTCATGCCACTGAAATTAAAATGCACATATATGACAACTAGAGATTAAAATGCATTTTGGGGGAGTATTTTTAAAACTGCCTTCTGTGAAGCACTAATTCTGGGAGTTGCTAAAACATGCACATGACTGCCTCACAGTTAAAAATGGCCAGGAAAACCTGCACACACAAACTCGTTTTGCAGGTCACAATTCTCATTAGCATATTCAAGTTCCAACAGTCTCTTAGTAAACTTCTGAAGTCTTCTAAAGTACTTTGGCTTTATTACCCTCTGTCAGAGGAGTAGCTGATGACCTTCTTGATATATAATTCAGTATCACTAGATATTGCTATGGCTGAAATTCTTATGCAGGTGGTCTAAAAGTCTTTGTAATATGTGAATCATGCTTTTGAACATTAGATGTTATGTAATTCTCTAACCAATTGGTGTGCCCACATTTAACATACATAATTACCAACAATCCTTTACTTAAAATTCCAGTGGCTGAATTACTGGTTTACCCTGCGATAGCTTCTTTGCCTGCAGATGTGCCCTAAACCTTACTCACGACCACAAGCAAATTAATTTTACAGAGATCTGTGACAGGTAGATATGTACTACCAGTATCTGAATATTTGTCAGCCCCTCATTCATTGGTTTATATCCTAAAATCCAATGTGATTGTATTAGGAGGTTGGAATTTTGAAAGTTTGAAGTAATTAGGTCCTGAGGACAGAGCCTGAGAGAAGATAGTAGTACCCTAATAAGAGATGCCAATGTAAGGTACTTGTCACTTTCACTCGGTGAGGTCACAGTGTGAGTGAGAAAGTTGTCTAACACCAGTCATCTTGGACTCCTCAGCCCTCAAAACAGTGAGAAATAAATCTGCATTGTTTAAATGCTGCCTAGTTTATCTTAGTTTATTACAGTAATAGGAGAAAAATAAGATACTCATTTATTATTTGTTTGCTGACAACAGTTTTCTCTCACAATTATTCTTGACATCAGCCTTATCCCAACAGTGCATTTCCCACATCTGATTTGGGTTTCTATATCTTCTTTAAATTAGATCTAATTAAAAGCCTGAAGCAAAACAAAATTTGTAGAAGTTTGAGTAAGAAACTATTGATATGTTTGGTATTTTAATAACAAATATCAAAAGCAAGTATTTACACACAAAAGTGAAATGAAGAATTTGACTGGCTACATAACCAACTTGTGATTTTTGTTTGCCTTACTGGAAAATCTATAATCACAATCAGATTGTCTTAGGTATTTTCTCATTTTTGAAACATAATAACTGATACCTTCAAATTAAAGTAGAATTGGTTTCTTTTGGTTCAAGTGAATAAATGTTTCAACTCATAGTAGACTGGCTCCAAGGAAGGGTACCCTAGCAGAAGGACATGGCAGAGGTTGCCCAGGGTGTGGCAGACAGGAAGCAAAATTAAATTGAATGGGCAGTGTATCCAAGGGACCATTCCAGCCAATGCCCACAGTGACTCATCTCTTCAGAACAGGCTTCACCTCCAAATATCACAGTGAGCCATAAACTCATCAATGAGTTAATCCCCAGTCTGCAACTATGATACATGAGGCTTTGGAGGGACATCCAGACAGAAACTATCACACAAATGTTAGACTAGTGGCCTTTGTCTGGCTACATTTTGTGTATCAGTCCAGCATTTGCACTTACCAGAAATGACCTAAGCTAAATTTCTCTTATGTTTATAGCATAAGCAAGGTGCTAAAGAATAACAAAATGTTTATTCAAATATTTAAGGAAAGACATACATCTGGAGTAAGTTTTATTTGAACTCATATAAAAAGTGCATCCATTCAAACTAATATCAAAGCAGCTGATTTTATGGAGAGCCGAATACTAACCAGTTGAAATCTAGACATCTCAATCATTTTTACTTGCATATAGCCAGCTGAATTTTCCAATTTGTCTGACAATTATACCTTATTACCCTATGTAGATCTTTATTTCTAGTCAATGCTTTAGAGAGATCATCCAAATTATCTAACTTGGTTTTTTTTCTCCCTCTTTGTCAAGAATAAAAAATTTAAAAAAAAAGATATCCTCAAGGCAAATCCATTTGAGTAGGTGTATTCATAATGTACCAAAAAAGATTTGAATGTAAAAATAAAAAATAAAATAAAAAAGAATAAAAATGGTAAGCTATATTACTTGTCTTCAAAACTGAATCAGCAGTAGCACCATGTCAGCAAAAATCCAGTGAATCTGGCTCCTTGTTACTATATGAATCAAGAGATAATAATTATCTTCTTAGATGTCAATATAAATCCCACTGACCAGGTAATCAAGTCATGATTACTGTTTCTCAAGAAGTGACTCAGACGGCCCTGCCCAACAGGACGGAGAATCTCTCTGCCTGACCCTAGGAATAGAAGACTGACACGAGGAGCCACTCTCCACACAGAAAGCTGCACTAGTTTTCTAGAGCAGTTCCCAGTGAAGAAGTATCTACTTTGACCTTCCCATCTTTCTAGGAAACAATTTTATTTGTAATGGAAGACTTCATATTTGACAAAGGACAAGTAGTACAGTTTACACGTGCCCTCAGCTTACTTAAGGCTATTTTTAAGGCCTATTCTGTTTTGTAAACTTAGAAATATTTCTAGTCTGACCTCCTAACTGGTTGAAGAATAATTTGTTATGAGGTTTATGGTTCGAGTCACTGTTTCTATTCATTCTTGAGAGATTTCTACTTTCTTCTCAGCAATCATTTTTTGATTCACTTGAGTTATCAACGTTAGTTTTTAGCTTAGCACTTTTCCTCAAAGGTAAATAATTGCGTTTTTCACTCATCCTGTAGCTGGGTGTAAATTCAAATAATGTGTTCAAAGAAGCTCTATGAGAGTTTCATTGTTTAATGGCTAAATAATATTCAATTGTACAAATATATTATATAGTTAATACATCCTCTGTTAATAGATATCTTGATTGATTCAATATTATGAACACTGCTGAAATAAACATGAGTATAAGTGATTTATTGATATAATGATTTAATTTCTTTCTTACATATATTCAATACTGAGACTGCTGACTGATGTGGTAGTTTTAATTTTAGTTTTTTGAAGAATATCTACATAATTGTCTAAAGTGGCTGTACTTTCTACAATAGAGAAGAGTTCTTTTAGCCAAGTGTGCTGTCACTCAATTACTGTTTTGACAACTTTCTTCTCCTTGAGACACAAAACCTGACACTTACCATCTAAAAGACAAGAAGTTTAGGACTTAGTGTGCTGACTCCACAGCAGAGATAGCGTGGTAAAGGGCCCAGTGAGTAAAGCTTCTCATGTTTTTCATGCTGTGCTCACCAGAAGTAATGAAGGCGGAGTTAGAGAGGGAGGACACAGCTCCAGGCCCTTACAGATTGTGCTCCAAGAGGTCCCCACCTCACAAGAACACACACCGCTACTCACCTCATGAGTGGATAAATATACCAATGAGTGATCACTCCCCCAAACCCTGTCTGGAATAATCCTAGCATTGGGGGAATCTGAACCATGAGGATCACGAGTTTGAGACAACTGTGAGAAACTTAGCAACTTAATGAGACCTTGTCTCAAAATAAAACCCAAAAGGGGCAGCAATCATAGTTCATGGTGAAAGTTCAATTCCCAGGACAAAAAAAGCAAAAACAACCCACCCCCCAAAAAAACCTCTCTCTTTCTCTGAATTCTTATCAGTGATTGTAATTGCTTTTATATTATCTTTTAAATTTTAAGAAGTCTCCTTAAAGGCCAAGCCATGCCTTTTTCCCACCCACTCCCTTCTTTGTCAGGAACGCAGGGTAGCCTCTTTAGACAAGTAGCCAAGGACTCGAGGACAAATTACAGAGCATGAGCTGCAGGAATAACAAGTAAAAAGAAATACATGTCTTCTTTTTGCTGTTCCTTACCCTTGTCAAAATATCCCAGATATAAATTAGGAAAAAAGGAGGGGGCAGTTAACAATTTTCTTGCTCCATTTCAAAGTGAGAGAAAGAACAGAAAGGACAGTAAAGACTCATATGCCACCACTCTATGTAATAAGGGGAGACACTACCTAAAAGTGGACATGAGCTTTGCATTATGAGCTGCACTGAATGTTCATAATTACTACTGACAGGAAATGTCAATTGTTTGCATAAGGTCTGGGAAAGGGAGATTCACTCTTTCAAGTTTGAGAAAATATTTTTCTTATTAAATTGAAACCCTGAGAAGTTGGATATATTTGCATACTGTTACTCAAAATTACAGTGTCACAATATATTTAGAGGTCAATAAACACCTAAATAAATTAAATTGACTGAAATACATCACAAATTTGAAAAGTCAGGCAACACCACAGTTAAAGATTATCATAAGTATTAACAATCAATCTATAATGTAACACTAACAAACGAGGTGATAAACAACAAATTGTGCCTTCTGTTTTGTCTAAATAAACCTAATATCTTTCTTATTTAAGGATGAACCTCAAAAATGTCCTGCTATACACTCATAAGGCATGCATGCACAGACCTCTTGTCTTGTATTTAAAATCTTTAGACAACAGTTTTGTAATTACAGAAATTTTGAGATTAAAACAATGAAAGAAAGACAATGTCAAATACTACATAACTTCTCTGGGGACTCTTCCTTATCCTAAAGTGGAAAAAAAAAATATTTCCACATTAAAGAACCCTTGGGAATTGATTCTAACTGGGTACATGAGAAACATGAATAACTCTACATCATTTATGGTAGGTATTATCATAAAACATTGTTATTATTAACACAGCTTTTGGAGATTTATAGGAACAGTGGATGATCAACTGTGACCTAGCAATGTGGATTGGGTTTACTTCATTTCCTTTTTCCCAAATCCTATGCACAAGAAGGTATATCCTTTTTCAAATATCATGATTTCAGAGTTACAGCCATATAAATAGAAAGGCAGGATTTGCTCACTTGTGGGAATATATAAATAGTGCCTTTGAGTAGGACAGCTTTGGAGTTACCAACAGTAACTCAGATTGACAGCCTCTCCAACGAGTGGGCCACTGATCCACTGTCTCTCTCTTTCTTTCTTTTTCTTTCTTTCTCTCTTTCTTTCTTTTCTTCCTTCCTTCCTTCTTCTTTCTTTCTTTCTTTCTTTCTTTCTTTCTTTTTCTTTATTTTGAGACAGGGTCTCACTTAGTAATTTAGGCTGACCCTGAGCTCAGCCTCAAACTAACGTCACAGCAATCCTTCTGCCTCTGCCTCCTGAGTGTTGGAATTACAGGTGTGAGCCTGGCACTGTTGTATGTGATGCTGATTGCTGCTGGGTGTGAGTGTCCATCCCCAGTACTGTATGTGGTTTCTGGGGATCTAACCAGGGCCCATGTGCTTGCAAGACAGGCGCCGGAACCACTGAGCTAAATCCCCGACACCACTGTCCATTTCTTTTTTAAAGTAACCATGGAAACTTCTTCTAGGAAGCTTGGGGGGAGTAGCCTAGTGTTGGCTGTCAAGTATCTCAAAGGTGAAAGACATTCATGCACTGAGAGTCTACTCAAAGTAAATGTATAAGTTATTTGGAAACAATGACTATATATCAATTGTAAGTTTATAGTGAGATATTGCATTGGTACTTAATCCTGTTAGATTATCATAAAATTGCATAAGTAAACTTTTAACTTAAAACCTAAAGATTTTCAGTAAGTTGGGGGCAGTATGGTTCTTGAACAAAGTTTTGTTACGTGATTTTTTTACTTGAAAAGCCCATACACATAAAGAGGAAGTATGTGTGGCCACCAAAAGTACTTTACAAGATATTTTCCTTTCTTCTCCATGATAGTAATAGTAATAATGAATGACAAAATACAGTAATGGTAAGAGTCTTTGTTATGACTTTAAAGAAGTGATGTGTGTCATTTTATATGAGAAACTTAGATACACACCATCACATCAAGTGACATAAACCAAATAAAATTTTGCTCATTTGTCATACAAGGAAAACCAAAAATGTAAATTAATAAATATATAAAGGAAAGATGTTAGGAAATCAGAAGGTAGACATTGGTGAGTTTAAGAAGGGGATGAAAGAAAAGTGAGAGAAATGGTAGAGATTTAAAGACATAAAATATAATCAGTATAATATATGAATGTATTATTTCCCCAAAAAGAACATCATTTTTTATTGCAAAATTGACTACATTCAAGAAAAAAGAAAAAACAGAGCTAGAACTTATTTTCTCATGTTCTCTTTGTCTAAGCCCTTCTGACCATGGAGTTGTGTGGGAAAATGCGTATATCATCAGCCCATATCCCCAAGTGACTCTGAAGGGCAGAGCACCTTGCAACCCACGATTGATATGCAACTTACAATGTGCAATAAGAAGTCTCACATAGAGAAAAGTTCCACTCTTGTAAGTCAGTGAGATTTTCAGCATGCTTCCTATGACAGAATAAATTTGCGTATGCTGTCAACTGGATTATTTCCATCAGGAATAAGTCATGCTCCAACACAAATTCTGAAATACATTCAGTCTGCTTCTACTTTAAATTTCAGGGAGGAAGAAACTGCCCTAGAGGTTGGAGCAATGTCAACCCATATGATCTATGGTGAAGCATCATAAAACTATTATAAATGATAAATTGGATCATGCTCTATTACAGACATTTCTTAGTTTAAAAATAAGTGTGAAATAAAGTCTTGTTATGACTCAGTTATTATGGGTAATACAGTATTTGACAAATTACTGGAAAGTTATGAACACAGAAAAGTAGTAGCTGATTTTGGAAAAAAAAAAGAAGAATTAGAAGGAATAGAGATATTCTAGAAACTTGGAAACTTATAGAATTGATAACTTCAACTGATTCTTGCCAAAAACATAAAAGACATAAAGGGGAGAAGACCATTAACTAACAAATAATAATTATAATTCAGCATTCTCTCAGGATTGTTGCTAAACTAGTTGTTTAAAACCACTGCAAAATTGAAGTGGTCACAGTAAAACTCATTCGTAGGAATAAAACACACAAAAGGAAAAGGGAAAAGGCAGGTGGGGGAAAGTAAAGAAGAGAATGAAAAAATTTGATTGTAAAAAAAAAAAGGAAACAAAGCTTATGTAGACAGGGGTTGGGGATTGTAGGGAAGACAGGGAGTAGGAAAAATGAGAATCAAAGTGTGTCTTGTACAGGTACAAATTCTCAATGTTGAATGTGATCATAATGTATATATAAAATGTACCCATAAAGTCAATTAAAAATATATAAACTTTTTTAAAAAGTGAATGATGGACTTGGCCAGGTGGTAAACGTGGCTACTCACGAAGCTGAGTGAAGAGTAACTCATGTTCCAGTTCAGCACAGGCAGTACACGGAGATACTTTCTGAAAAGAAGGCAAATGAAAGAACTGAGGGTGTAGTTTAGTGGTTAAAGAAAGTCAATAATGATCTAGAAAAGCTCCAAATCAACAGAACTTAAATTCTAAGCCCATGAGTTAAATAAATTAATGTATAAGTAAAATATTTAAAGACAGTGATAATAAAAACATGACACTGTAAAAATGATGATGGACAGTTATTTCTTTCTCTTGGATAGTTCCCTGTATAAGAATATAGTGACCTTCTTTGTCTCTTTTAATCAGTTTTGGTTTAAAATCTATTTTGTCTGCAAATAAGATAGCTACTCCTGCTTTTTTGCAGTTTCCTGTTGCATGGAGAATTGTATTCCACCCATTTACTTTCAGTCTGTGGCTTTCTCTCTGGATTATGTGTGTCTCCTGTATGCAGCAGATTGAAGGATCTTGCTTTTGATCCATTCTGCCAGTCTGTATCTTTTAATTGGTGCATTGAGACCATTGACAGTGAAGTAGATTAGAAGACCCAGAAACAACTCCAGACACACTAAGCTATCTCATTTTTGACAAAGGAGCCAAAAACCCTCAGCAGAGGAAGGATAGCCTCTTTAACAAATGGTGCTGGAAAAACTGGACTTTAACCTGCCAAAGACTAAAGCTAGACGTAGCTCTTTCACTGTGTACTAAAATAAAATCAAAATGGATTAGGGACCTAAATATTAAATCAGACACACTAAACCTGCTACAAAACAGGTTAGGTAAAAACCTTGAAGACATTGGTTTTGGGAAAGACTTCATGAACAAACCCCCCATTGCACAAGAACTAGTAGAAGAAATTGATAAATGGGATCTTATCCTATTGAGAGGTTTCTGCACAGCAAAAGAAACCACCAGCAAAGTGAAAAGGCAA
>PVIR01037924.1:0-14772 GCA_004026965.1 Petromus typicus
ATTTCCAGTACCACATACCACAATGTTGGGTATGGTGGCTCATGGCTGAAATCCTAGCCCTTGGGAGGTAGAGGCAGGAGATTGCCAAGAGTTCGAGGCTAGCCTGACCTACATAGTGGGTTCAGGGCTCATCTGAACTATAAAATGAGACTCTGTCTCAAAAACAAAAACAAAAAAATGTTTTAAAAAAATAGCATATATTCAGCCAAATAAGCACGTCTAAAGCCACCAAGTACTACCTGTGTGTTTCTGAGACACACTGTCCCAGACTACAATATGGTCTTTGATTTTGCTCATGGTAGCTCTGCCACACAGAAAGAAAAAAAGGTTAATATTTTTAGTGCATTAATTTTTTTTTTTTTTTGCGGGATCAGGGATCAAACTCAGGCCCTCGTGTTTCCAAGGTAGCCATGGTACCACTCGAGCTAAATCCCTGGACCAGCTTTTTATTTTCTTTCAACCTTATCTTTAAAATTATTTCCCCACATATTCTTCTCCCTACTCTTTTGTGGTTTAAAATTCTTCATGGTTTGTTTTTTTGTTTTGGTTTTTTTTTTGAGACAGGGTCTGGCTTTTTTTCCATAGTTCAGGCTGGCCCTGAGCTCAGCCTCAGACTTACATCATAGCAATGCTCCTGCCTCAGCCTCTGCCTCCCGAGTGCTGGGATTATACATGTGAGCCACCATGCCTGGCACTGTGGTATGTGATACTGGTTGCTGCTGGGCATGAGTCTCCACACCCAGTATTGTATGTGGTTAACCGGGGATTAAACCCGGGTCCTTGCGCTTGCAAGACAGGCGCCAGAACCACTGAGTTAAATCCCTAGCCCTAGAGCTTCATTTTAATTTGCATCAATATCAGTAGTTTTGCTGATATTCTCTAATTCTGATTTAGGAAGAGTTATTAACATGTATGATTCTAGTTGAAATATTTCAATAGCATTAATTAACATGGGAAAGTAGAGTAACTGATAAAAATAGCGTAGTGGGCTGGAGATGTGGCTCAGTGGCATATGGCCTGCCTGACAGGTGCACAGTCCTAGGCTCAGTTCCCAGTATTGAAAAAATATAAATAAATAACTTGGGAAGTTAAATTGCACATAAGTGAAGTGACTAAATCTTTCTGGTCCAAATGTAAACATAGGTGAGGTCTAAGCAGGGTGCTGGTGGATCTGAAGAATATAGGTGGAGGCAGCTTTGGATTAACTTGCTCACGGGAAGCTATGCAGCAGACGCTGGCGTTCCCTCCACTGTGGCTAATCCCACAGACAACAACACATTTCTCCGCTCTCCTTAGCGCTGTTAGGAGCATGTTACTTCCTCTCTTGTTCTTCTCCCCTTTCACAACCTACGTGACTATGTCCTCTTGCTTTCATGTCTATCCAGTTTTCTTTGTTGCCTCTTCCTTTATCAAGATTTTTGGTTGCAGGTAACTGAAACCAAAGTCAAACTGACTTGAGCCAAAAAACTTCATTGGAGTTTCTGTTTGCATTTTTGTGGCACAAGTACGCATGCGGGCGGGGAGGCTATTGTTTGGGATCACTCAATAGGGGCTGAAGAAATTTGGAAGCACATCAAGAGAGATTAAAATATTGTTTTCAAGAGAAAAGTGAAGGGTTTGCCCTATTAAATGCCTTTGGGTCCTAGCAGTGTACTGAAAGCTCAGTCTCAGTGCCACAGAGTTTCCATTGCACTAAGACACAGACAGTAAGCTTTGTTCTTTTAAGATACACAGTTCAGAAGCAACAAGTAGAGTCCTACTATTGCACAATCGCCACCAGCATCCATCTCCAGAATGTATTAACTCTTGACATTTTGGGTTGGATAATTCCTCCTTAGGAGGGCTAGGGGTGGGGGATCCAGCCTGTGCATTATAAGGTGCTTAATACCAGCCTGACTGCTGGCATTACTGCACCCTAACAGCGTCTCCACCAGCTCCCCCCTCCCCGTCCTGATAATCAAACATGTCTGTCTGCATCGCCAAATAGCACCTGGGAGGTAAAGTCACTCCTAGTAAAGAATTACTGATTTAAAAGAAACAATTCGGAGATCAATTGAATGATTTTTCCCCTCAGGTGAAATTCAAATTTTATGTTTTTAGTGGTTTTATTTGGAGAAAATTTCACTTCACTTCTCCAAATGGGCAGATGTTTATTTCAAGACACATTGCCACCTATTACTGTCAAGGCTGCAAACCCTCCAACCGTGGGCTTCTTGAAACTCTGATTTGGTCCACATCCCTAAGTGCTCCTCAGTCGCCCACCCCTACGGTGTGTGTACGACTCAGATGGAAAGGCGCTGTTCCTCAACACGTGTCCACGGCAGTGGCCGATGGCTGTGGGACTCTCTTTGAAAGGAATATTTTTTTTCACAGAATCCAATACTTCCCTGAAAAAGTTAAGCAACATAATGTTGTGGCTTTGGGTTTTAATATGATCCACTTTGACATAATGCTAATTGTAAATGGAAAAATGAAGATTAAAATTAAACATATCCCTCAAATTGTAGCTATGCTTTTAAGTGTAACTATGCTTTTAATTATAAAAGTACCTTATCCAAATAGCTCTAAAGAACAAGATAGCTTTTAAGTAACAAGGTTTTTGTAAGTAAAGCTTTTGAAGAGCTGAGCTAGCAAAATATATTTTTAAACCACACACTTTAATATAACACTTGTGTCTTGATTTTGAAGTAGAGTAGGGCAGGGAGGAGTAGGGTAAACTAAGCAAGGGAACAAAATTTATTCTGCTCCCTGTCTGACAGGCTATGTTGTATTACAACAGGCTATGTTGTATTATGGGCAGTACACAAGATAAAACACATGGATATAAAATATTTCCTTTTTAATTATTTAGATTTAATAAAACTTTAAGCTATTCATAGGTACATTTTCTGTTTGGGGGAAAATCAAGTATTCTTGGATCTACACAATAACGTATCTCATTGATCTCATTTAACCCTTCCAGAAACTCTTTGAGTGTCATTAGCTAGAATTTCCAAGTTCCCCATGCAACTCTTAAGTTACAGGCTGAGAGGGGACCATTTTGGGAATGTAACTATCGACTTCATTTACCCACACGCATTACCTTCTAGGTAGCATCAGATTCAGGTGTTTGTCTCCGAATTAGGCTTTCACAATTGGTTGAAGTTAAGATCCAGTTTAAATCGGAATGCCTGCTACCCTTTACTCGATTCTCCGTCTGGGAAGACTTTCTTAGCTCCTTACAAACCCAGCCCTTTCTTTGAATGGTGTCCTTCACAGGAATGCTTAAAGCGTGGACATTTTCCCACGGACCCCTGCTGGTTCTGAATGAACAGATTCTCGGCCTCCCGCTGGCCTGAGAATATAATGCTTACCGCCATCTTCGCTCTTTACTGACAGCCTTCCTAAAAACCTGCTCAGAAGACAAATGGCACTCAGAACCTCTGAACTGTCGTGGTGGAAGGACACGGCTGAGAGCCACTCCTGCCTCTGTGACGAGCAGCGTGACGTCTCTGCACAATCAGAGGGACTTGTGCAGGTGTCGATGTACAGATTGTGCTCTGGCACTTTCTGTGTCCCTGGCACAGACAGCCTTTCTCTCTTCTCTACTTGATCACCCAGAGCCAGGCTGAAGGTACATGCCAGCTGCGCCCTTCCCATCCCAAGGGCGTCCCTCATCCCCTGGGCTCTGCTCAGGAACCGAACATCTTGTTTATATAATTAGTTCTTTGTTTGGACTCGGAGACTCCTTGAGCACAAGGACCGCATCCTGTTTGTGTCACACTCCTGCACACAAACAGCACTGACCTGGGTGCTAGGACACCCATAAGGTCTTCCCTGTCGCTTCTGCATGTCAGACCAGACCTGCTTAGAGAACGGTCATATGCTCCGGGAAATACGGACCAGCTCCGACTCTGCCGAGTCCTGGTGTGTCCTTCAGGGTTCTCCTCCTGTGAAAATGGGAATTGTCATGAGTCCCACCTCATGGAAATAAGTTTTTTATAATGTTTTCAGGTTTGTTGGTTTTTGTAATTACAGCTTTATTCAGTGTTTCTGTGATAAACACTGTTTATTCAGTGTTTAATTATTATTAGTGTTTCTGCTGGTTATTCTTGTGCTGATTGTGATCATTTATATTTTCCTCAAAATCAAGCATATCTTATTTTAATTTATAAAGCAGTAATAAATCTTCCTCCATTTTCTTATTCCTCCTATCTGTCTATATTTCCATTTCTAATTTGTATGAATGTGTGTTTTTCTACCTATTTTCCTCTTTCTAGACAGAAATTCATCAAAATGTTCATGGTGGCTCTCTCTGGGTGATAAGATCATAAGCTATGTTTTTATTTTTAAACATATTATAAATGTTTGGAAACCAGCATATATTACTTAGGTCTTCACAGAGATATACTTGAAAATAAAATCTTTCAGATTCATTCTTTTCCAATTAGGAAGCTGAAGCCAGGCGAATGTCATAGGTAGGTCATACCTATGTCATAGGTAGGTCTTAGGTTCGAATCAGAAAAGCTCTGCAAGCTCAGCAGTCGTCCGCTGCAGGGCAGAGCCGTGCCGGCGATGGTTCCTCCACTTCTCCTCTGACAGGAAGCAGCAGAGCCACCAAATCTCTTCAATTCCTGGTCTCATTAATGTACAACCAAGGGGGGGGGAGATGAAGGTTATCAAGGGATGGGTGGAGAGGAAGATGGAGGGAAAGAGATGAAAAAGGAATGAGGAGGTGTCGTGCACATGCCAACCCCACACAAGGAGTGGAAACGTTGTGTACTGCACACGTGTGCTCACAGGCTAAAATAAAAATAATTTTTTAAGTGAGGATCATTAGAAATGGGTAAAAACCACAGAGAAGTAAGTATTTTAGGGAGCAATTGAGGTTAGGGAAACTCAGTGTACAGTTGGTCATGAAAGAAAATTATTACCGGGATAAAGAATACCTCAGTTCATACATGAGGGTAACACATATGAAACACATTTGAATGTATGAAGTATTTATTTCAGCACTTACAATTTCCCATGATCCTACACCAGGGTTCTAATAGGAATTCCTGGAGGGTTCTGAGTTGAGCCCATCACTGAATACATGCTACACAAGGGCACTACTGTGGACCGCACCTCAGCTCCCAAAATTTGTGTAGTTTTAGAACTAGGAGCAGCCTTCTTGTCACTCTAGGAAAGGGATACATTGTCCAACTTGAATCAATAACTTTTCTGGGGGTGACTTACTTTGATTCTTTTACTAGATCAAAGGTACTAACACTAGCAATACTTGGTTAAGGAGCTATTTTCTAAGGGACTTTCTCCAATTAGACTTTAACTATGAAAGAACAAGTGTACTATCTTGTAAATCTGACAAGGACTCACCTTAGACATGAAGTGACTTGCCTGATGGTGTCCACAAGGCAAAATAATAATAATTGGAGCTTTTCCTCATGGGATATGAACTTGATGAGAAGAAGCTCTTTCCCTCATTTTGTCTTTCTAAGATTGTGAGCAAGACTTTGAATGCTGCAGGACAAGCTGGAGTGTTGAACAGATTCCTAAATTGATAATGTTGATTATAAGAGTATCCAGACATTATGCTCATGCGCGGACCCTGGGCTATCCCGTAACTGAATCATTCATTGCTCGTGGTAAATTCCAATACTGTTAATATCTTCACTGGACAAGTATTGAGTTTAGAGGTTTTGACACTTATTCAAGGTCATTGAGCTTGAAAATGGTTGGCCAGAATTTGGCTCGGGTCTGCCTGACTCCAGAGCAGAGTTTCTTTACTATGCTGATCTCTACATTCAAACAATGTCTGGTGTCTGAATAAATGAGTGATATTCTGCCTGCAGAAATGTGTATTTATTTCAGCACTTTTCCTAGAAAAATATTTCTGAGTTTAAAAACATTTTCCTATTTTAGTATAAATGTTGCCGAAGCGAGCACTATAAACATTTTCTTAAAGAAGCAACTATCAGTGACCTCGATATACGTTTTACTCAATTTTCGCACCATTGTTATGTCTTTTGCTGTATGTATTGATTATATATTGACCATAACTAAATATATTGTATCAGTTTACGTTGATTGTCATTGTAGACACTATCAGTTGTTAGAAATGTGGCAACTTTAGAGATATTAGGATGTAAGCCTTATCATAGACAACTGCAAATGTGTGATACAAAGTTTTCCTGATTTCCAATGTGAATTTTTTTTCCTATGAATTCCCAGGCAGTCCATTGTAAGGGCCAAATACAATCTAGGGCTGGATAGCCAGTCATCTATTTCCAAACCCCAGACTGCTGTTTATAGCCTTGGAAAAATGACCTAATTTCTCAGATTTAGAAGCCCACATTTATAAGGGAGATGATAGTAGTAATATTAACAATAACACCTCCTTCTAGAGCATTCAAGATAGACTTCATCAGACATAGGTTGGTATTTTTAGTTTAATTTCTAAAACATTTATGAAAGATATCAGATTAATTGCTTAATTAATATTACTCTTTATATTTTGTTTTCAAAGATTGTCTTTTAATTCAAAGACATTTAATTGTGTTCAAGAGCTCTCCAGGCCTCAGATCCAGCCCTAAAACCAGCCGTTCATGAAGATATTGCCATGAACTGAGCTCAAGGTAACTTAGACCATGACGTCAGGGAAATACTCATTTCCCCTGTATGCCAGTTATATTTGCATAAGGAAAACTCCAGTCCAAAGCTATGACCTGTACTTCTCATTCCTTCTGGGCAGGTGCTTGCTTTATATATCTGAGCAACTGATAGATGGCATTCACATTCATTAGTACTTTGTTGATCACTCACCCTTCTTCAACCTCACCAATTAGCCTTTGCACAAGTAAGACTTAACAAATTAAATGGGTATGGTGGCACACACTTCTAATCCCAGCATCAAGGAGGCTGGTATCCCAAGTCCAAGTCCATTCTGGAGTATATACTGAGTTCAAAGCAGGCCCAAACTATATGGCAAGACCCTCTCTAAATAAATAATACAATTCACTTTGGCTAAATGAGGTCCACAGGACCAGCAGGAAATATGCTAAGCTATTTGTTAACTAAGGTAAACTATAATATATTTTTAAGAGACACATGCCAAAGGAATCTGCTGCCCTCTGGAGGGTATCATACTGTTATAGATACTGTTATAGATGAAAAGATCATTTCCCATGCCACGGCATATGAGAAGATCTAATGCAAGACAAATGGGCTTCCTGGTCATTGGGAAAACTCATAATGTTTGGGAAATGCTGCCCATCATATGTATGCAGGAAGTCACCAGGCAAACAACGAGTATAGAAACTATAATAAAGAAACTTGTTTCCCCAAAACTAATAAGACTGTTTCCCTCCCCCACTTAATTCCTGTCAATATTTAGGGAATTGACATCCTATAAATGATATTTTATACTTATAATCTACAAATAACATTTGAGATTTGAAGAAGGAGAAAGAGAGATTCCCTCTGCTGTGGGAATGTAATGTGCAGTACTATAATATTCTTATTTATCCTTCTTCCCCCTCTGTATCCTGATCACACAGTTTGGAGGTGTGTAGTTTATACACCCAGTGGAAGTATCATTTGTGTTTATAACATGAAAGCTTTTGACTCTGCGCACTGCCACAGGATGTGGAAATACCATAGTCCACCAAAAATGCCTGAAAGACAGAAGCAGGCCTGGTGGGGTTCTCCCCGGAAGCTGAGGTAGTAAAGAATGGGCCTCATGTGTGCAATTACAGCTGTGCTTTCCACAATCTGGGAAGACAAGCTTAGGAAGAAAAAAATATGTAGTCGAAAGGCTTCGGTTTATTCTTTTGTATCACTAAATTCGTGACAGAAAAAGATGGATAAGGTAATTAAGTAAAATTTTCCTCGACTGTGGAAGGAATAGCTACCGAGCTTTCTACTAAGGTGTGATTTGTGAACACACATTGCACAGCAACTGACATGCTGTGAGCACTCGACAACTATGAATCAGTGTAAATACAACTGGTGAGCACAGAGATAACTGCAGACCGCAGCGTTCAGAGGTCGGCACAGGAAGCAGCTGAGACTAGAGGTCAACACTAATACGAAGAGCAGTCCTGGTCCAGCTTGCCAAGCATCATCACTGTTTTACCCTTAAAATCCTGCCTCGTCCTCTGGGGAAAACCCCCGAGCCCAGGGTGAGCAAGGATGGCTGGTCACCCTGCCTCAGAACAGGATATGGGACATTTGGCAGAAAGGTCCTGATAGCTAGCATCATTTTTTGTGGCAGGGATTTCCTGACCAGATGGGAAGGGGCATTGAAAGCGCACAGAGGGATGGACCCTGGGAGGAGGTAGTGGCCACTTGGATGGCCTGCCTGAGAGCCTCAAGCAGTGTTATTTACACCCAGAGCTATTCAGAAGCATCACACACAATGAATTTAAGTGGCTGTGGTGATAACACTAAAGTGAGTGGTGAGAGAAGCAGCTTCTCTTCAATAAACAGGGCCCCATTGAAAAAGAATAAATACATAAAGCATTCCCCTATTTCACACAAAACCCAAGAGTTAACCACTTAGAGTGCAGATATAAAAGAAAACTTTAAGTACTTTAGAAGAAGATAAAAGGGGAAAGCTTAATGGAAGATTTTTGTTTAACGAGTGAGCTATAAATAGCCAAAGATTGATAGTATTGATTACATTAAAATGAAGGGCTCCTGTGTATACAGTCAACAGCTGAGCCATAAATGGAGGGGTGATATCCACAGTGCATTAAATCTGCAAAGTACCTGCACCGGGAATATACAAAGAACTTCCAGAAATATGTAAGAACAATGCCAGAAATCCAATAGACCCTGGATGGGAACAGACAATTCACAGAAGAAACAAAGTGGCAAAACATATCTTTGAAAAGTTCGTTTTTTACTACTCATCAGAGAAATGCAAAATAAAATCACAAAATAGTAACAGTTTAGAGCAGATCATTATGTTAAAGAAAAAAGTGTCAAAACCAAGTGTTGGTGAGACCATGAAGCAAGGCCGAGAAGCAAGAGTTGATGAGACCCTCTGACGAGGATGCAAATTGTTGTCATCATTTTGCAAAACAAATACTCAACCTATGTAGACATTTTAAATGTACAGAGTTGCACATTACTTCCTAGGTGTGCCTCCCCCAAGAAACCCTGAAACGTGCACTAGAGGTCACATACAAGAAGGATCATTATACCATAGTTTATGAGAGCAAGAGACTGGAAACAAGCTAAATGTTCATCTTCTGTAAACTTAGATCGCTACCATATAACAGTTAAATAACTTGACCAGCATGACCTTGTCACCAGATTGAAAAAGCACAATACTGAACTAGAGAGAGCAAGTTGCAGAAGGACTTGGTATTATTTGTATCACAGGCAAAAATGCCGTATTAGAAATTTTATGTGTACCCATATATGTAATGAAAATGTAGAAACAGTCATGGCAATAATGAAAATATAAAAATAGTCACAGTGATTATAAACCAGACAGGTTACTTCTAAAGAGAAAAGAATGGAAATGAAATCAAGAAAAAGTTTATAGGAAATAAAATGTGTTTCTTATGTTTTGCTTTTTTAAATTTCTAAAGCAAGCAAAATTTTATCACATCACCTGTGTTATATACACGCATTATTTTATTCTCTATATTTTTATACGTTTTCATTATTTTATTTTAGACAGAATGAAAGCTATTTTATTAATAGCTAAATTCTAGTTACTTCAGAATGCCTCTAAAATGCAAAAATAAAAACAAGAAACAGAACTCTGCTCTAAGAGTTGACCATATAATGAAGCCAAACTGAACATTATTTCCAAAGAACAAGTTCAAGTATCTACTGTACTAACAGATTTCACTGCCACTTTTAACCAACACTAGATGTCACTTTACTTCATGCATTAAATTTAAAGTGAGATTCTTTTGATTGGAATGAGATGAATTTCTTTCTCTCATAGACATAGGGGAATGAAGAAAACTGAGAATATTTCTTGCACATTTCCACCCAGAAAGCCAAGGAACATGTCTATTTTGGTTCAGATTTTTATCAGCAACATCTACAACATGTGACAGAGGTGCAACAGTACTGGACAAAAGATACAAACCAGAGAATCATATGTGTTTGGACGCTGGAGATGGAATCCAAGGCCTTACATTCTAGACAAGTACTCTACCACTGAGCTCCTGCTCTTAAGTTGCTAACTGGGGAAATATTCAATAACTCTGGAACGTTTAAAATTGAATCTGGAGTAGTTTTACTTCCAAGTGTCAGGTGTTTGGCATGGACTTGGCAAGGGCTTGTGGGAGAGTTGACTCAGCTTGTAGTCAGTGGGGAGGAGACATGATTTCAGATCTTTTAAGTGTAAGTTGTATCTCAATTAACTGAGCATTGGATCCCCAGTGAAAAAAGATTCCTTAAAGTAATAGTGCAGCTTTTTGCAGGGGATAAGGTCCTCTGATAACCCATGAAAACTGTCGACAAGAACTTTTCACACAGACATGAAAAGTGGACATGAGTTTCTGGAGTTGCAGATCTCCGAGGCTCCCTCGTGGACTTCAGGTCAAGGTGCTCTTTCTGGGACACAGAAGAAGATCTACCAAGTGCCTCTCCTGAGGCTCCTGTGGTTTTCAGTGGTGGGGACCCAGCCCAGGCCTCCAGCATGCTAAGCAAAGGACCTGCCACTGACCTACGGCCCCATTTCTCCAGGCTTCTTTGACTCACTTTACACTCTGGCAATAGCTAGAGATTCAGCTCAGCTCTCCACGTGTCGTGGGAAATCATCAACACAGACTCGTAAGTGAATGGTATGAAAATGATGCTATAAATTCAAGCACTTTTCTTTTTTTTAAACAGAAGCCTCCCTACTTATTTATTCATTAAAGTAATACTCATATAGTCCCCAGCATCTAGGGACTGACTGTCATGTGCCTACCACATGGTGACTACCATGTCATCTAGCATCCACCATAATACCAACCAGTTACCAGATGTATATAGGTGAACACAAAACGTCAGGTCCCGCTCTTTCTTCAGCTTACTTTGTCAACTGCATGTTGGTTGTGAAGCGTTGCTCTCCCAAAGAGTGAACCACCTGGATCTGGGTTCTCAGGGAAGGCGTTGATCCCTCCAGTAGACACGAATGTAAGTGGTCACTGAGGGGAAAGAGGGCCATTATGGAACAGATCCTCATGCCCGGGAAAACAACCAGTGGAGGAAGACCGTATTGTTCTGCACAAAATTCCGCAGAGACATAACATTCCACTGATGCGACCAACAGTTTATCCTAGTATAGAAATGCTCCTTGCCCCTAGTCCCTTTTCCTTTTTAAGGAAGTACTTCAGATATTATTCCAGTCCTCTGAAGAGGCCTAGAGTCAAGCCACTTACTCTGGAAATCTGTATGAAGATTCATATGTATCCAAAGTGACTTCCTTCTACTATCTTTTGCTTTGTTTTTTAATTTATTCATATTTTAGGTTTTCATATAAGAGAAACCATGTGATATTTAAGCTTGTGTGTCTGATTTATTTTACTTTACAGTATCGTCTCAAGATGCATCCATTTTCCTATAGATGACTTCAGCTTATCCTTCTTTATGGCACAGTAGTACTCCATTGGAGGTAGACACCACATTTTCTTTATCAGTTCATCTGGTGATACCCACAAAGGCCATTTCCATGAGTTAGCTATCATCAGTTTTGCTGCTATAAACATGGATATGCACGCACACTATGATATGCGGCCTTTAGTTATTAGGAAAGATACCTAGAATGAGAATAGCTGGGTCAAATAGAATTTCTAATTTTATTATTATTAATTTTTTTTTTTTTTTAGGTTTTTTGAGACAGGGTCTCGCTTTGTAGCTCAGGCTGGCCCTGACCTCAGCCTCAAACTCACATCACAGCAATCCTCCTGCCTCTGCCCCCCGAGTGCTGGGATGATAGGCGTGAGCCACCATACCTGGCACTGTGCTATGTGGTACTGATTGCTGCTGGGCGTGAGTCTCCATGCCCAGTATTGTATGTGGTTACCAGGAATCGAACCCGGGTCCTTCCGCTTCCAAGACAGGCACTGGAGCCACTGAGCTAACTCCCCGGCCCCTAGAATTTCTAATTTTAGTTTTTTAAGGAATCTCCATTGTAGTTGTACTAGTTTACATCCCTAGAAACCATGTAGAAGAGTTCCTCCCCCCCCACTTGACTCAAGAATAAGAAGTTATTCTTCTTATTATTATGTGGTGTGTGTGTGTGTGTGTGTGTGTGTGTGTGTGTGTGTGTGTGTAACTGGAGATCAAACTCAGGACCTTGCACTTGCCAGGCAGGCAGCAGCACCATTGAACTAAACCCCTGACCCTTAAATTCTTGATGATAGCCACTCTTTCTAAGGTAAATGAAATCTCAATGTTGTTTTGATTTGCATATCTCTAATGGCCAGAGATGTTGAAATTTTTTTCAGGTAATTATTGACCTTTGTAATTCTTCAGAGAAGCATCTGTTCACTTCAGTGGCTCATTTTTTGATTGAATCTTTTATTTTTGGGAGATCTAATTTTTTTGAGTTCTTTATATCATCCAAGGAACAGCTGGCAGAATTTTTCCCCATGGGTAGGTTGTCTTCACCTTGTTGCTGTTGCCTTTGCTATGCAGAAGCTTTTCAATCTAATGTGACTCCATTTCTTAGGCTACTGGGGTTCCATTCAGAAAGGCCTTGCCTATGTCTCCTCAAGAGTTTTACCTATTTTATCCTCCAACAAGTGAAGTGTTTCTATTCTAATATTTCAGTCTTTGATCCACTTTTACTTGAGTTCAGTATGTGGTGAACGTCTGGGTCTAGATTCAGTCTTCTGCATGTCGATGGGAAGTTTTCCCAGTCCCACTTATTAAAGATGTTATCATTCCTCCAGTATGTTTCTGGCTTCTTTGACAACAATCAGATGACTATTTCTGAGGCTGTTTCGGCACTTTCTTTTCTGTTCCACCGATACTCACGTCTGTTCTTGCGCCAATAACGTGCTGTTTTTATCACTGTAGCTTTATGATCTAGCTTGACATGTGGGATCACCATGACTCCTGCTTTGCTTTTATTGCCCTGGATTACCTTCGCTATTCTGGTTCTTTTCTGGTTCCATATGAATTTTTGGATCGTTTCCTTTAGTTCTGTGAGGAACACTGTTGCTGTTTTACTTGGGATTGCACTAAGTCTGTATATCAGTTTGGAAATTATGCCTATTCTGAAAAGGGTGTTCTGCACAGCCAGTAATAGGATATCTTTCCATATTCCAGTGTCCTCCAACTATAGAAATGATCCCTGAAACTATAGACTTTGCAGTGTCCTCTTTACTAGTCTTTCTTGAAGTATCGTAGTCTTCATTACAGAAGTTTTTACTTTTTTGATTAGGTTAATTTGTAAGTATTTAAGTTTTCATGATGCCACCGTGAATGATATTTTTTTCCTAATTTCTTTCCAGATGAGTTCACTGTTGGTATATAAGAATGCTATTAATTTTTATTTGTCAATATTATATCTTGCTACATTACAGAATTTGATTATTAATTCTAGGTATTTTTTGGTGGAACATTTAGGGGACTTTTAGGTAGAGGATCATGTTATCTGCAAGTAACGATAATTTGACTTCCTCTTTTCCTATACATATCCCTTTTATTTCTTTCTCTTGCATCACTGTTCTGGCTGGTGTTCTCAGTACTATGTTGAACAGGAGATGTAACAGTGGATATCCTTGTTTTGTTTCCAATTTTAGAGGGAAAGTTTTCAGGTTTTCCCCATTAATATGATGTTGATGGTAAATTTGTTATAAATGGCTGTTATCAGATAGAAATAACAGGCATTATTCCTTTTTTATTACTATCACATTCTTTTCCCTCTCGTTATTTACCCCTACACCTTCTCTATACCTTTTTTCTTCAGTGCTTTTGTTACAAGTGGATGTTGAATGTTGCCAGAGGCTTGTCTTGCATCTATTCAGAGGTTATCATGTCATTATGTCCATTCATGTATTGATTTGCATAGACTTAACCATCTTCACATCCCCTATATAAAGCCTATTGCATCATAATGTGTGGTCTTTTTGGTTATTTGTTGCATTCATTGTTCCATATCTTATTGAGGATTTTTGCGTCTATATTGATTAAAGAGATGAGCCCATGATTTTCTTTCTTGGTCACACTCATTTCTGGTTTTGGAACTCAGGTAATGCAGGCTCCCAGGTGTGACTTTGGGAGTGCTGCTTCACTTTGGTTGTTAAAAGTCTGAGACATATTCACGTGAGATCGCCCCTCAAGTTAATGTAGAATTCAGCAGTGAGTCCATTGCCTCCTTGGCTTTTTTTTTTAATTCAAATCTTAATTGGTACATTATGAATACACATCATCATCACATTCAACACTGAAAATTTGTAACAGAATATGACATGACTTGATTCTCATTTTTCCCCTTCCCCCACTGCAGCCCCCACCCAAACAAAACATAAGCTTTGTTTCCTTTTTTAATCACTATCACATTTTTCCCATTGTTATTTACCCCTACACCCTCTTTCCTTTTAAATATTTTCTATTTCACAAAATCAACTATATATACTAGAACTCACTTACATCTTCATTTTCTCATACCAGAGAAAAGATATGATATTTACACATCTTTGACCTATTTATTTCACTTATGAGGATGTCCTGAAGGTACATCATACATAAATCAATAAATGTAATACACTATATTAACAGACTCAAGGACAAAAACCATATGGTCATCTCAACTGATGCAGAAAAAGCATT
>PVIR01037925.1:0-14845 GCA_004026965.1 Petromus typicus
CTCTTAGATTCTTCTACATTATGTTTCCATTATTTGACTCTAGGAATTTCTGAAAAGTTTGTTCCTTGATAAGTCTTTAGTAACCTTTTATCATTCATAAGAGTATTATTATTAAGCTAGGCGTGGTGGGACATGTCTATAATACCAATACTTGGGAGGCTGAGGTAGGAGGATTAGCAACACTCTGTCTCAAAAAAGAGAAGTAATCTGCGTGTTTTTATGTATAATTCCATGGATTCTTTTGTTTTTTGACTCAGGGTCTCGCTTTGTAGTTCAGGCGGGTCCTGAGCTCACCATGTAGCCCAGGCAAGCCTCAAACTAACTGTAGTCCTCCTGCCACAGCCTCCTGGGTACTAGGATTACAGGCGTGAGCCACCATGCCCAGCATTGTGGTATGTGGTACGGATTTCTGATGGGCGTGAGACACCACACCGGCATTTTGGTATGTGGTTACCAGGGGTCAAATTCAGGACCTTGCACTTGCAAGGCAGATGCCAAAACCACTGAGCTAAATCCCTGGCCCTCTGTGGGTTCTTTGCTATTGATTTCTAGCTTCATTTCATTGTTTTCTAATAGGATATATGAAATTATTTTAGTTATTCTGTATTTATTGACTTGCTTTATGCTGTTTTGGAGAAAGTTTGGTGAGCTGCTAAAAAGAATATATATTCTGTTTGTGAAACACTGTGTCCAAACTCCATTTAATATAATTTAACTCTGGTGTTTCTTTGATTTTGTTTATTTTTTTATATTTTGGTCTAGTAGACATTTTCATTTGTGAAAGCAGAGTATTCAAATCACCCACTATGTATTTGAATGTCTGAATTTTTATAGAAAGGGGTGTGTTTTATGAAATTGAACACACCAACATATGTTGCATATTCAGTATATTTATAATTTATATCTTTCCTTTGGAACTACTTTTTTTCTTTTTTTTGAGACAGGGTCTCGCTTTTTGTGGTTCAGGCTGGCCCTGAGCTCAGCCTCCAACTCACATCACAGCAATCCTCCTGCCTCTGTCTCCCGAGTGCTGGGATTACAGGCGTGATCCACCACGCCCTGGCACTGTGGTATGTGGTTCTGATTGCTGGTGGGCGTGAGTCTCCACACCCAGTATTGTTATGTGGTTACCAGGGATCGAACCTGGGCCCTTGTGCTTGCAAGACAGGCTCCGGAACCACTGAGCTAAACTCCCGGCTCCTCCTTTGAAACTATTGCTTTTATCAATATTTAATGGCTTTTGTCTCTTCTAATTTTATTTTTTATTTTTTGGAGACATGGTCTCACTTTGTAGTTCTGACTGGTCCTGAGCTCAGCCTTGAACTCACAGCAGTCCTCCTGCCTCTGCCTCCCCAGTGCTGGGATTACAGTCGTGAGCCACCACACCTGGCACTGTGGTATGTGGTGCTGATTGCAGGTGGGCATGAATCCCCACGCCTGGCATTGTTGTATGTGGTTACCAGGGATGGAACCTGGGCCCTTGAGCTCACGAGGCAGGCACTGGAACCACTGAACTAAATCATCAGCCCCTGTGTCTTCTAATTTTAGTTTGAGGTCTGTTTTGTCATATCTTTCATATCTTGTGTTATAAGTATAGTTATTATTGCTTGATTGGGGGCTCCTGGTGCTTGAAATATTTTCCATATATGTACTTTGAGTTGTGCATATATTTCCAAGGGAGATGTCTTTCTTACAGGCACCGTGTAGTTGGGTTTTGCTTTTTGATCCAATCTGCCCATCTGTGGCTTTTAATCGGAGATTTAGGACCACTTACGTTCATTATTGAGATGTGTGTACTAATTCCTGTCATGTAGTTATTTTTATAGTGTTAGATTCATGCCTGATTATAACTTGCTTATCTACTTTTCCAGTGAAACTTATTCTTGTTCTCAGTTCTGTTGTTGTGATTGGCCCCTTTTTGTGTTTTTAAGGTCCTTTTTAGTTCTGTTGCGTAGTGCTGCCTTAGTGGTCATGAATTTTTTTTTTTTTTTTTTTAGACAGGGTCTCACTTTGTAGTTCAAACAGACTTATTATTGTAGCCCAGGCCAGCTTCAAACTCACAACAATCCTGCCTCTGCCTCCCGAGTGCTGGGATTACAGGTGTGAGCCACCACTTCTGGCATTGTGATATGTGGTTACCAGGGGATCAAACTCAGGACTTTGCGCTTGCCAGACAGATGCCAGAACCACTGAGCTAAATCCCCAGCCCTGGTCATGAATTTTTAAAATTTGTGCTTACCTTAGAAGACCTTTATTTCTCCTCCAGCTTTGAAGGATATACTCTGGGTTGGCAGTTTTTTCATGGCTTGAAATACATTATTCCAAGCATTTCTGGCCTCTGCAGTAGTTTCTATTGAGAAATCTCTGCTATTATTCTGATAGGTTTGCCATTTTAAGTAATTTGGCATTTCTAACCTCTTGAAATATTCTTTCTTTCTTCTGAACTTTTGGAAGTTTAGCAGTGATATGTTGTGGAGGGACTTTTGTCCATGCCTATCTGGTATTTTAATTGCCTGCAATAGTTAACTTGCTAAGTTGTCCCTGGTGGGCTGTGACCAAAGAGTCTTATATTTGTTCTTTTAAAGTTATCTGTAAATTCTTAGATAGTCATTTTACTACTTCTTTTTTTTTAATTTGAATCTTGATTGGTACATTATGAATACACATCATCCTTGCATTCACCATTGAGAGTTTGTAGCAGAACATGACATGACTTCCATTTTCTTTTTTTAATTATAGTTACTGTCTGAATATTCTCGTACATCCACCTTGTCTTTAGGTCTTGATTCATGCTGCTTATTCCTACTTTCAGTTGAGTTTTTTATTTGACAATTCAGAATTTCATTTCTAGGATTTGAGTATTTTTTAAATCCTCTCTTTACTGAAATTTTCTTTGAAATCTCATGTTATCTTCCTTAATTCAGTCAAGTGGTTATTTACATCTTCTTTAATCTTACTGATTATTTCAATTACTAGGTTTTTACAAACTCTTTGTCTAGAGTTGTATCCATATTTGGTCAGGTTTTAGAGCCATCTTGTTGCCTTCTTTTTGTCATGATTCTTGTGTTTTTATATTGAAGTTGGTACATCATTTGGGAACGTGTGTGTCTACCACTGCTGTCTGGAGATCTTTTTAGTAAGTGGCTTTCTCTTTGTGTTACATTGTCGGCTGTGGGTCTATCTCAGCATGATAGCACCTACTGAGCTTACTTTAAGTACAGGCACTGCCAGTGAGAAGTGAATAACTAGCACTAATGCCAACATCAGGAGAACCAAGCACATGTTGACATACAATTTAAAAATTATTTTAAAGTTCTTTATTATATCAGTAACCCTGGGGAAAAAGAAGAATAGTAATGTAAGACATACTAGGAAAAAAGAAAAAAAATAGACTTTAATGATAATATTTGCATACCAGAAACAAAAGAGTAAGGAACGGGAGATGGGAAAGAAAGGAAGAACAGGAGGGAATATAGATGAGAAGTGCAAGAAGGTACAGGAGGCTTTAATGCATTAATGAATTAGTGGAAACAAATTTTAAAAACCTCTCAGCACTCCGGAGGCAGGAGGATTTCTGCAAGTTCAAGGCCAGCTTGGGCTACATAGTGAGTTTAGTGTCAGCCTGAACTACAAAGTGATACCCTGTCTTAAAAACTAAAAGAAAAATTTTTTAAAAACCAAAAAAACTAAGAAATAAGCTTTGGCTCAAAAGAAATACCAAAACAAGGTAAGATCCTGTGGAAGCAAAATTAAAAATGAGCGCACCTGCACACACAAAACAGTCTAATTTCCTTCTCACAGGGTAAGTCATTTCCCTTAGACTTCTCTTCGGACACTGCCTGATAAGGAGGCAGGTGGTTATGAAAATCTTCTCATAGTTCACAATTCTCCTTCTCTATCTCTGTTCAAATAAGAGAAGGCCTTGGGGGAAGTCTCGAGGCTGCACTTGGCCCTTCTGTAGTTGTAGGTGAGTGTTTGGGAAGCTGTGCCTTAGTGAGACTGGCCCATGCCTACCCACACAGTCTACTTCACATCTGGGAGTCAGGGCTCTGCAGAACCCACCACCTCTCTCTCTGCTGTAGTCCATGGGTAGGTCTGGACGGTGGCCAGAGCTATTGAAGTTACCAGATCATGGTCTTGAAGGTGTCTGTACTTTACCACATTTACTTGAATGCCTCCCGGTGGGATAGAGAAAATTGGCCGTGCAGTGTCTATGCTGATGTGAGGAATCATGGCTGTTCTTTCTTCCTTTGCTGGTCTCCTGCTGCTCTTAGACCCCCCTCCCACGGCAAACCCTCATGTGGCTGAAGTCGTCCCCTGTCACAGTGTTGCAGTCCTGGTCATTTGTTTCCATCCCTTGTCTTTTTGATATTTCCCTTCACCTGGGTGATTGTGCTCAGGGTCTCACCACTTCTGTCCACCCCCTGAGACTCTCTAGCCTGGAGTTTAGTCTTGCAAGGCACTGGGGCATTTTCTTTCCTGGGTTTTTGTTGTTGATTTTATGTTTCACATCAGCCCAAGCTCACTAATAGGGTTGGGACCCACTGCCTACGTAGAGCAAAGGGGCTGGCTGTTGGCATCCTGGAAATATAAAAATGTGGGGTTTTGCTGTTCTCCCGCACCATCTACTGAAGCAGAGGAAGTGACGTAAGATGGCTTTTAGCCCCAGTTCTGAGTTCATCTCCTGCTTGTTCTGCTGGGGAGGGAGGTGTTTTAAGATGACTTTCCAAACCGCCTCTGGCTAAATCTGTAGAAAAATGGTAGGAATTGTCATTCCTGCCCCTGCTCATTGACTGAACACAGGTCTTATTTCTCTTAAAGCTGTATTTCTGTCTAACAGCTAGGTCAGTGGTCATAAGAGTATAGTGAGGTTTTTCTTTTACTGGGAGGGGGAATGTCCTCTCCCATTGAACTACCATTCGTTTGAGGTCAGTGTTCATTACTTTTAGTGCTTTAGTTAGCTTTCTAATCACCTATTTTTCTGGGTTTCACCTGGTTGCTGGTTCACTCAGGTTGCAGTCCAGTAAATTCCTGTGGTTCCACCTGTCTCAGAGACCCATGTACCTGTTGGTTTGGATGAACATCCCGGAGTGGCTTGTGAATGCAGGTTACCCCTAGTCTGCCAGCTTTTGGAGTCTGTGATTATTTTTCTGAGTTGGGTCTTTTTTGTTGATGCCATTGGTTGCATGACAATATTCATGAAAGTAGAGCAAAAATTTTTTTAATAATTGCATACTGATTTGGATTTATTTCTCTTATATAGAAGGAAATGTACAGTTTACAGCTGAAATCCTATCAAAATCCCCTGAAGATGTTCAAGGTGTGAAGGTCAATGGGCCTAAGATGGATTATAGTAATGAAGGACACAAGAATGGCAATGTGAGTAAAGATCTGTTGGCTGGGTCCAGCGAATACCCAGAAATAGAGCAAATCACGAGCAGTGGCAAGATTTCAGAAACCAGAACATTAGTTTCCCTAGAGCCTTTAACTTCTGTGGATTCTGAATTAACAGAAGCAACTCCTGAAGAAAAAGAAGGTGAATTACAAACTTGTCCTTCTTGGTTGTCATTATTACCAGGGACCAGTGCCATTTCCAAAGTGGACAGTGGGAAAGAAGAACTATGTAAATTAAACCTGGTCTGTGAGGCAGAGGACAATCACCAACAGATTCTTGGCCACCATAATGAAAAACACAGTTCTACATTGGACAGTTCCACAGCCATAGGAAATGTAGATGCCATAAAATCCTTGGGAGAAAATTCTAAAATTTTGCATCTTACACCAAGTTTGTCTGGTCCCGAATCCAGAACAACATCTTTAGCAAAGTGTGGTATTGAAAGTGATTCGCTGAAAAGATCTGCTGAAAAGACGGACAGTTCTGGTTTTGATAGCAATGATCCAAGTAAGATACTGGCTTCTAGAGAAGAAAATGAAGAAAAGTCTCTGGAGCCCAAGAAGGAGAGAGCAGAACTCTTGCTTCTTAACGCCAGACAACCGGAAAACATTGCCAGTGTTTATTGTTCTGGTGAAAAAGAAACTGTTGATTCCACAGAGAGCTCTAGTTCTTTAATGTCTAATTCTTTAGCTGAAGCCATGGAAATAATGTTTAAAAAAGATGATTTGAAAATCACTTTAGACATTCAGGGTAAGTTGACAGACCCTGAGGGCCATAAAGAAACTGTTATTCGTATGAGCCATCTAGGTGGACACTCTGAAGATAGCAATTTTTCTTCCTTGTTGCAGATTGAAGATCAGGAACAGAGAACCATTATAGAGCCCAGTACATCAAATGAAAAGATTTATAATAAGGACCCTGACTCCTTAGTCAGCTTTCAGAGAAATCTGGAAGGTAATACCCAGTTAAATGAAACATCATGTAATGATTTTCCATCTGAAAAAAAATTCCTTGTTAGTTTAATGCCAGAAGATCAGAGAAGTTCTATCCCTAAAGAAGTATCAAAATCTGAGAAAGATACTGCTCAGTTACCACCATGTCCAGAATTGAATTACAGAGCTGAGTCAGAAAAAGCTATAGAGACCTCACATGATAATACTCCATGTTTAGGTGGACAGAGCATTGCTCATGAGATGAGTGAACTTTCTTGTACCAATGAACTGATTGTAAACAAAATAGAATGTGAATGTGTTTCAAATCAAGTGTCCCTTAATTCTCAAGATCACGTGACATTGCCAACTGATTCCCCACTGCATGTAAACAGAGAAATGCCTTTAGCAACAAGCAAAAATGCCCAACTGAGCCATCTTCCTCCATTAGCAAATGGAGCAGATACCATTGCTGATACCCAAACCATTCCCACTGAGGCAAAAGTGCAAGATACCTCTCCCTTAGGTGACATAACCTGTGGTGCCTCTTCAAACAGGCCATCTTTAACCATCACACTGGGAAGCCTAGGAAAAAAAGAGGAAATGCCTGCTTCAAGAGTAGAGCTACATTCCAGCATCCTCTCATGTACGAAAGAAGCATGTGGCTTTCCTCCAGCAGTGTTGGTCACAGAATGTCAAAGTTCTCAATATCGGGATATCTCCAGCTGTCACCATGTCAGAAAAAATGCCCCAGTAGAGAACTTGCATTCTGCTGGTGTTGTTTTTGAGCCCAGTGAAATCAGCCTGAAAATCGATGGCTCCTCAGGAATAAAATGTGAAAATGCATTTCAGCATAATGATTGCCACTCCCAAGGAAGAGACGATTCTGTGGAACGTAGCAACTATAAAGTGAGTGGTACGTTACAGGAGAGCAAACTTGCTGGGAGAAAAACTGAAGGGAGCACTCCAGAAGGTAAGATCAGAAACGAAGTGACAGCTGGTATCTCGGATAATGGAGCTTCAAAGATACCCATTCACACCACTGGTCACATGAAACCCGGTGAGGAGAGGCTAGGTAGAAAGGAGCTGGATATACCCAAAGAGACTGAGTTTTGTAAAGATAACATCTCTGATTGTCCTACACAAAAACTAAACCAATTTGCAAACATTCCAAGTCCTGAAACATTGTCTCCAACTTTTTCCAGTTTTACTAATATCAACCAAGCAGTTGAAACTCTGGACCAGAAGGCAGATGAAGTCCTTGACTGCCAGAGTAACCAAAACAGACCAGATCAATATAGAAGTGATGATAAACTAGCTAAGGAGACGCAAGATAGTGATGATAGGAAGACCATCACAGAATATAAAAGAAAGATAAACCACAATGAAAAGGATCTGGAAGTCAGTTTAGGCAGCAATAACTCAGTGTCTTGTGGTAGTCCAAAGAAAGGTGATCCTAAAGAGACTATTGAAGCTACTTCTGATTCTAAAGAGTTCATAGGTGATATGATTAACACTGTCTGTGTAGACCACAGTAAAAAGCCTACAGAAGGTGTGTTGAGCGTGAAAGCAACTAGTACAGTTGATTGTGGTGCTTGGCAAGATAGACTAGCATTACACAAAACCTTAAGGAGAACCTCAACTCGGAGAGATGAACCAAGTGCTACATTTATAAGAAAAACTGATCAGGACTCAGATCTCTCAAATGCTGCTAATTCTACTGTGGGATCTTTTGAAATTAAGAAATCAGTTGAGGAGAAAAAAATGGAAGAATGTCTAGACTTCCAGGCCCATGAGATGAAGTCTGTTGCAGATCATGAACCAAACATGAAAACACCGGACAAAGTAAATGTGTCTTTAAATTATGTTCATCTTGACTTCCAAGGTAAAGGCACATCTCTGATCGGAACACAAAGAATGACCAAAGGATCAAAAGAGGAACAAATAAATTCTAAGTTTGGCAAGGAACAAACTTGTGGAATTTCCTTAGAAGACTCAATGTCTCCTAGATGTCAGGATGGAAACTCTGTTCCCTCTGGGGTACTCGAATACATTGAAATAATGCCTTTGTGTCTGTCTTCTCAAGAAAATTCAGAAAGTGATATTAATTGTGAAGAAACGAACCTGAAAACTGTCTTTAAACCAAAGGGTGAAGTGCTTTGTGAAAATGCAAAGGACTATCCAGTCCCGCCGAAGGTGAAGGTAGAAGTACCCAGCGGTATGAATAATCCTAGTGAAGGATGCATCAGTGTGAAAAAGAATAGTCTCAAAGCTTGCCACCCTCATGAGAATTCCTCTGATAGACCTTTGACTTTGATACTGGAAACAGCAACTAAAGTGAATGAAGAAGAAACTGAGGGACATCAGAACAGACCTCTAGATCATTTAACAGTTGAGGAAAAACCCAAGGAAGTGATTGCCAGAAAAAGAAGTGAAGGTCATCATTTGGGCAAGACTTCTCAGACCCTCTTGAAATGCCAGAGGATGCATGGTGACCCTGGAAAACAACAAAGCCAGAAGTTTTTGGACTGGATGTTCCTAAAGGAAGAGGAACATGCGTGTCAAAAAGGAGCACAGATGATATTGGAACAATGCAAACCATCTAATATGTTGTCAGATGAGGTCCAAACTAAGTACCAAACAGATGCTGATAAATATGAGTCTGTCATGATGAAAGAAGTCACTCTAGAAAAACCAGCCAAGGACAGCAGCGCTGGGCCATTTCGGAGGATGGATGCCCCAAACGAGGAGAGCTTTTGTCGTTCATTAAAGAAGGACACTGAGTTACGCACAGTTCCTGGCCTTCCTGGTGCTTCTCAGAAAGCACAAGACCTCAGCTCTGCTGGGTGTAATGCAGTACACGGTGCCTTTGTGAATACTTACCGTCAGAAAGGAATGCCTCCCTTAAAGAAGCAGCCCCATCGAACGTGTAAGAGGGTTTCCTGTCAGGAGCCTGTCAACACGGGCAGGAAATTCAACAAAATCCGAAATTCTCCCTCTGGAAAGAGTTCCTTGGATCCCATCCCCACAAAAACACACAGACTTCTCAACGCATGTGCTGCATCAGTGCCCGCACAGTTGGAACCCACAACAGGTCCTTCCAGGAGCTCGCTTAGCCACGTACCAAAGCAGAGGACTACTTCATACGATCCTTTGAGGGACCTGAATTGTAAGAAGTCTACCAAAGAATCAGCCTTACTAAACAAGCTGTCTGTCCTTGCCTCCAAACTAGTTCCAAGCACGAAGACCCAGAAACTCAGATATCGCCGATGTTCCTCTGCACTTCTTCCAGTGGCCAAAAGCTATAAGCGCCTCAGATACAAAAGGCTCCTAGATGGATTTTCATACAACGCATTGCAGCTGGATCCGTGTTTGGCAGGTAGTGGGTGGGACAAGAGGCCGCACAGTAAGCCCTTGGCACTTTATTCTCTCGAAGCCATCAAGATGAGCTTCATCGATTTGAGCAACAAGATGCCATCACTGCTTTTTGGTTCCGAAATCTTCCCAGTTTCCTTTCACGTGAAGTTAGCCTCTGACAGCATGACTGAGTTCTCGAGGACTTTTCCTGAGCACTGTGCCCCGACAAGGCTTGCCTTAGAAGGGGCCTCCCAGTGCCCGTCCCGACCACCCAAGTGGACTTTTTCTTTCTTCTTGTCCCACGGTTGCCCTGGGATGGCCACATTCAGGGAAGACACTGGCGTCCATAGTCAGGCACACACTCAGGCCCCTCGGCAGACTGCAGCTCCTCCTCGGAACTGTGGAGTCACCTCCGTAGTCCAGACCAGAGCAAACCACTCTCTTCTTGGCCTTCACACGCTTCTAGCACTTTGTTCTCCGGGATGTTACCGGATTTGGACAAAGAAACGGAGCTTTTCCAGTCACATGCCTACCATGCAGAGGTTCTTCATGGCCCAGTTCACACAGGGCTTAAAAGGGTTGAAGTCTCCAGCCTCCATCGCAAACAAGATCTTCTGTTCTCTGCCCTACTCAGTGGGCAGAGTGCTGTCTCTTTGGAGCCGACATGGACCCTCTTCCTGCTCCTTTGAAATCTCCACTGTGAATTCCATTCACAGCAAGCAGCAGCCAAGTCTGGACGCCACAAGCAGGTACAATCTGTCCCTCTCTCTCTGCATGTTTCCTTCCTGCCACTGGGAACAGGAGAGAGCATTATGGGAAATGGGAGGCTCTTCAGGGTCACCTTTGTATCTGCACCTGCAGTTTACATTGCCAGATATCGTCTGAGAGAATGCAATAGTAATTCTTAAGTGCAGATGTCATATTTTTCTGCCGAATCTGTTCCTGTATTTTGTGACATTTTTCCTGTCCATTTTTTCTTCAAATCATTGTCCCTTTTCTGACCCTCTTGCAGTACTGGGGATTGAACCCAGGACTTCACACATACTATGCAGGTGCTATTACCCTGAGCTATATCTCCTACCCTTTTTTATTTCATCATGAGACAGGGTGTCGCTAAATTTGCCATGCTGGCCTGAAACTTGTGAGCCATCTGCTTATACCTTTGGTATAGCTGGTAATACCACATGCCTACTAAGCGTGACAAACCCGGCTTTGAATCTCTTCATTTATCCTTCTGGCCCCACCTTGATAATAAATATCCTACAAGCAAAATAGTGACAATGGCCTGTAATCCCAGAACTCCAGAGACTGAGGCAAGAGGATGGTGGAAAATTCAAGGCCAGCCTGGGCTACCTATTGAGTTCAAGGTCAGGCTAAACTATAAAATGGGATCTTTAAAAAAAAACCGCAAAGAGGGAGCTGGGGACATAGCTCAGTGGTTCCAGCACCTGTCTTGCAACGCAAGGACCTGGTTCGATCCCCAGTAACCACATAACAATACTGGGTGTGGAGACTCACCCCAGCAGCAACCAGTACCAATACCACAGTGCCGGGCGTGGTGGCTCACACCTGTAATCCCAGCACTCGGGAGGCAGAGGCAGGAGGATCACTGTGATGTGAGTTTGAGGCTGAGCTCAGGGCCAGCCTGAACCACAAAAAGCAAGACCCTGTCTCAAAAAAAAAGAATATAACTTCTTTTAAAGTTGTCTGCCAGAGAGCAGAGAGCAATTAAGAAATTTAGAGGCACACCAAAAACTAGATCATGAGATCACTCACTACAACCTCATTTAAAACAATCTGACTCAGGCCCAGGAATGATGCTCAGTGGTGCTGTACCTCCCTGGCAAGTGCAAGGATCTGAATTCAATTCCAGGCCCTGCCAAAAAAAAAAAAAAAAAACAGAGTAAAACAATGTAATGTTCTTTTATGGCTGCATTATAAGAAGTGAATATTTTTCTGTATCCTATAGGGTAAGTGCTATACAGTAATCCATCTTTTTATTTCAATCAGCAATGTTTTAAATTCTGCAGTGTTTTTCCCAAAACCTATCTCTCTATCCATCCTCCATCCATCCATCCATATCTATGTACCTATCTATCTATCTACTAAAGTGCTCAAGTGACTGTATAACACACATCCCTGCTCTATACCAGAGACTGGAATCAGAGCTTTTGCTACATCCTCAGCCTGATTTGCTAACTTGCTAAACTGACCATGCCAGGCTTGAATTTACCCTCCTGCCTTAGCCTTCCAGAGTGCTGAGATTACAGGTGTGTACCACCACATTTCCCTCCCAGCAGCTTGTTGGTGATACTAAATAATTCTTCACAAGAAACTGCCCAGGGATTTAAAAAAAAAAAAAAAAATCAAAAACAAAAAACAAGGCCTTTCCCAGACTCTGTGGCATGTTCGGCTTTTTGCTATTATTTGATGATGCTTAATTGTCACTACAGCAATGGTAAGGGCAAATTTAAAACTATAAAGCGTTTGTTTATCTAAAGCATTACAAGTAGGAGCATTAATCCACTTCTAAAGCAGTTCTTTAAGGGAGCTTTTTTTTTTTTTTCTTTTTGGTGTTGGGGACTAAAGCCAAAGCCTTGTTTGTGCAAAGCAAGTGCTCCATGACAACTACAGCCCCAGTCTCCCCTCAAGATTCTTTATGGTTTTTTTGTTTGTTTGCTTGTTTTTTGAGACAGGGTCTCACTTTGTGGTTCAGTCTGTCCCTGAGCTCAGCCTCAAACTCACATCATAGCAATCCTCCTGCCTCTGCCTCCGGAGTGCTGGGATTACAGGTGTGAGCCCCCACACCCAGCACTGTGGTATGTGGTGCTGATTGCTGTTGGGTGTGAGTCTCCACGCCCAGTATTGTATATGTTTAACCGGGGATTAAACCTGGGTCCCTGCACTTGCAAGACAGGTGCAGAACCACTGAGCTAAATCTCCAGCCCGAGGGCCGGGGAGTTAGCTCAGTGGTTCCAGCAACTGTCTTGCAAGCGCAAGGACCCGGGTTCGATTCCCCAGTAACCACATAACAGTACTGGGTGTGGATACCCACACCCAGCAGCAACCAGTACCACATACCACAGTGCCGGGCGTGGTGGCTCACGCCTGTAATCCCAGCACTCGGGAGGCAGAGGCAGGAGGATTGTGATGTGAGTTGGAGGCTGAGCTCAGGGCCAGCCTGAACCACAAAAAGCGAGACCCTGTCTCAAAAAACCTAAAAAAAATAAAAAAATTAAAAAATTAAAAAAAAAATCTCTAGCCCGAAGTTATATTCTTAAACTATGTTTATCCCTGGGTTATTACTCAGGAAGTTTTCCATTTTACCCTTTGATTGTATTACCTTTAGCCCCTTTTCCTCTTCCATGATTCCCATTGGACTTTTCTAGTTCTGAGGTTTATCTCTCCCCGTTTCCTATAGTAGCTTTTAATTTGATTTTATTTAAGTTCAAGTAGAAGACCGGGGTATCTGTGAGCTTTTCTTCTTGTTGGCTGTAAGAATGCCTGGGCTCTGTCACAGTTTACAAAGATGGATTTTTTTTTTTTTTTTAATATTTTGAGAGAGGATGTTGCAGTGTAGTCCAGGCTGACCTTGAATTAATTCACTGTGTAAGCCCCAGATGACCTTGAACCCACACAGACCCTCCATCAGCCTCCTGAGTGCTGGGATTACACAGTGGTGTACACCACCATTCCTGGCTTAAATTATGTTTTTGTAAGGTTTTCTCATTTAAATTTTAATCCTCAGCGTTCTGTGATGCAGACTGGACAGACATCTTTTCTTGTGTTTTTTATCAGTGCTGAGACTGAGCCTTGACCCTCGGCTGTTGAGGATTTCCACTAAACTGGATAGAGGACGAAGGGCTCCCGATTGGTCGGCTTTTTATCCCGTATTCCGTCCTGCCTCTCTTATCAATAAACCTTTAAGGAAACCTGGATTGATACCAGGTGTTATTCTAGAACCCTGAATTATCTGTTTTCTCTTGCTGTTAAAGAAATTATTTGGAAAACTGTGCCATGTGCTTTTTTTCTGGTACTGGGGATCAAATCTGGACCTTGTGCTTGTGAGGCAGGCCTGATACCACTGAGCTAAATCCCTGTCCACCTGTGCCATGTTCTAAAATTAGTAGAATGGGGGCCAGGGATTTAGCTCAGTGGTTCCAGCGTCTGCCTGGCAAGCACAAGGTCACGAGTTTATCCCCAGTACCACATACCACAGTGCCAGGCGTGATGGCTTACGGCTGTAATCCTAGCACTTGAGAGGCAGGCTGTGAGTACCAGGCCAGCCTGGGCTACATAGTGAGTTCAAGGCCAGACTGAATCACACAGCAAGATTCTGTCTCAAAAAAAAAAAAAAAGAAGTTTTGTTTTTTTTTTAAATTAAAAATATCCTCAATATACATGCTCAGCATCTTTATTAAATGGTGTAAGGCCCAGAGTCATTTTCATTCCCCTCTTTTCTCTTACTGTCCTCTCTTTATTTCTGCATTCCATCTTCTTTAATTTAAATTGGAAATAATCTTCTCTGTCTATTTCCATTCTACTGATGTACAAATAAGTATATTTCTCATGGTTGGGAGATTTTCATCCTTCTAGGGTGCCCTATCACATGCTAATACCCACAGTAGTATCAGAACCTTTCCTGTCATCCCACCATCGTAATTGCTGCTTTTGTACTTTTGCTTAACTTCAGCCACACCATATTACCATACGTGCCTCTCCCGGGCTTGGAAACTTCATATAGCACCAGCGGGAATCAGACAAGGTAAGCCTTTGGCACAAGAGGGCTCAAGGGTAAGGGTGTGTGCGTGTGTGTGCGTGTGTCTGTGTTTGTGTGTGTGTGTCTGTGTGTGTATGGGTGCGTGCACGTGTACACGTATGTGTCTGTCTGTCTGCCTGCTTGTGTGTCTGTGTGTGTCTCTGTGTGTGCACGTGTACGTGTGTGTGTGTGTACACGTGTGCACGTGCACGCAAGAGCATGCTCAAATGTTCACGGATGCTTATGGGTCAGGCATGGCACAACTCTGGCCTTCTGTCCCTGTAACAAACGTGATTTGTATGTCTCACATCTCTGAGATTCAAATATGCTGTTTTACAGGTAGGAACTAGAGATGTACAATCAATACCACTTACTTAAACAAAAAATTGAATATCATTAGCCAGC
>PVIR01037926.1:0-14830 GCA_004026965.1 Petromus typicus
CCCCCCCTCTTTTCTTTTGAATTTCTTCTCAAATGTCACCTTGTTCATCATGTCTACCTTTTGCAAATCACTGTCTGATACGTACACTAATTTAATGTTAATCAAACCAATAAACGGACTGTCAATATTCAAGATCATTTCCAAATTATAACAGCAAACGGGGGCCGGGGAGTTAGCTCAGTGGTTCCGGCGCCTGTCTTGCAAGCGCAAGGGCCCGGGTTCGATCCCCGGTAACCACATACCATACTGGGTGTGGAGACTCACCCCAGCAGCAACCAGGACCACATACCAGTGCCGGGCGTGGTGGCTCACGCCTGTCATCCCAGCACTCGGGAGGCAGAGGCAGGAGAATTGCTGTGATGTGAATTGGAGGCTGAGCTCAGGGCCAGCCTGAACCACAAAGTGAGACCCTGTCTCAAAAAACCTAAAAAACAAAAAACAAAAAACAAAAAAAAAAAAACCTAAAAAACAAAACAAAACAAAACAACCTAAAAAAAAATTATAACAGCAAACATAATAGCTAGTATTCACTGCAGAATCCACTGAAATGCATTGAATTTTATTTTTCTTTGCTGGTGGAAGTCCATCTTCTTCATGTTGCCAATTGCATGCATTACATCTGAGCTCAGAAAAAATCTCTGACAAGAATTCTTTGATTCGTGAAGACAGAAATTACCCTTCATTCCTGTGCATTTCCTGGTGATCACTTTGCAACATTTTCTTTCCACTTGTAGAGTTTTCTTTAAATGGGGGATCTTCTCTTAAGTATAAAAAATATTTGCCAGCAGAGAATCTACCTAAGACAGCTACATAGGCACAGGTTGGAAATCCACATCAAATATCTACCAAATTACTTTTGTTCTTTCAAGTTGTGTAAATAAATTCACATTAAAGGGTGAGTTTTATGGGATCAAATTTCAGATCTCAGAAATATCAGGGAATACTAAGGGCAAAGTTAGGCAGAAGAGAAAAATATAAATGTTAAGCTACAAAAGTCAGTTTTTAAAAAGTCAGTTAAATGCATCATTAAATAACTATAAAGATAAGGTTGAATGTTTACCGTCATCTCCAGGCTATCATTTTGATAAGTATGACATAAAGAATTGTGGTGAGAGGTGGCTATTTCTCCTTAAATATCTACGGTAGTCTTGTATTTCTTTACTTGTCTTCTCAGTGCTTCCATTTTACCGTGTCATAGGAAAAGTGGTCACAAAGTATCCTTCCTGTGTTAAAAGAGGAAGACTTCTGGGTTTTGCAGAGGCTTGGGAAGCTCTCAGAGCAGCTCTGTATTGAGATACATTTTATTGTGTTAGAACTTTCTGCTTCATTTGTTTGGCTGGAAAAGACTTTGCCTTAGGCTCCTTACAGATGGTCCCCATATTGATTTAATAAGAGACTGAGGTGAATTTAGAGAGAAAGGCTTTAATAACAGTGGGTGGTTCCCTTTGTAAGGGCAGCAAGATTCTGAGTGTCTGGCTAAAATCCAAATCCAGAAGAAAAATTCTACTAGTTTGGACTCAGAGTTTCAGTTTTTACAAGCCTCCGTTAGACAATAAATATTCTAGGGCAATAGTGGTGAACCTATGGCACGCGAATTACAGCAGGCCATTTGTATCACTGAAAGCTCTAAAAGATTCACCATCTCTGCTCCAGAGAAAGGAAATTATTTAACTGAGGGCCAGGGATTTAGCTCAGTGGTTCTGGCAGCTGCCTTGCAAGCGCAAGGGCCCAGGTTCAATCCCTAGTAACCATATACAACAACACCAGGCATGGAGACTTACAACCACCAGCAATCAGTGCCACATACCACAGGGCTGGGTATGGTGGCTCACGCCTGTAATCCCAGCACTTGGGAGGCTGAGGCAGGAGGATTGCTGTGAGTGCAGGGCAAGAAATGACTTAAATAAATTGTGAAGTTCAGGATTTAAGAGAGTTTTCGTTAAACTTTCAAAAGTTTAACTGAAACTTTTAAAATGAAATTTAAGTCAAGGAAATGGAAGACAAGAATGGAAATGGGGAGGAGATGAGAAGAGGCCAAAGGAAAATGCAGTCATTTCTCTCTCTACACAGAGCACGATGCTAGTGTGATGCCAAATGCAGTTGCTCTTCGCTGCCTGTGTAGAGTCTTTCACAGCCTTTATGCCTACATTTGCAGGTAGGATACTGTTGTACTGTGGACTTTGGTTCACCAGTGGTCTTAGTTTTCCCATCACTGGGTACAACACACCTGATACCTACAACTTAAAGGAGGAAAGTTTTATTTTTGGCTTACAGTTTCTGCGGCTACAGTCCATGGTTAACTAGCGCCAAAGTAGAAATATGGAAGAGCGTGATGGAGCAAAGTTGCTCCCCACAGTGCCAGCAAGAGAAATACTCTCCAAAGGGATGCCCCAGCAACACATTTCTGCCAACTGGACCCATCTCCAAATAGCACATTAGGCTATGAACATCAATGGATTCACTGAGTAAGTATAGCATTCCCTCAACCAGTGGCCTCTCTAGGATTCTCTCTTGTCAACAGACAACCAAGCTTAACAAACACAGTAATCCTCATGTGTCTGCTCCTCCCCCTATTTGTTCCTCAAAGGCTTTCTGGACACCTCAGGGGTTAGACAGGGTTGGTGAGAAAAAACTGGATGAAATCACAGTCTATTGTAGGAGTCCAGTGCTTGGAGCTCCAGAGGAAAATTTTATCAGCCTACAGTTAAAGAAAAAACTTTATTATTGTTGCATTGTTATTTATACTTTTACTTATTTTTTTTTAAGGTTTTTTTGAGACAGGGTCTCGCTTTGTGGTTCAGGCTGGCCCTGAGCTCAGCCTCCAACTCACATCTCAGCAATCCTCCTGCCTCTGCCTCTTGAGTGCTAGGATGACAGGCGTGAGCCATCATGCCCGGCACTGTGGTATGTGGTACTGGTTGCTGCTGGGGTGAGTCTCCACGCCCAGTATTGTATGTGGTTACTGGGGATCGAACCTGGGCCCTTGCACTTGTAAGACAGATGCCGGAACCACTGAGCTATATCTCCGGCCCCTTATACTTTTACTTTGAAATACAGGCTTCTAAGAGGTTCCAAATGTACTATATAAAGCTTTTATCTGGAAAAAAAAAGACTCTGTGAATTTAATGTCACTCAGTGGTGTCATCACACATAACTACAGAACTCAAACCAAGAAAATGCCATTGGTAGAGCACTGATCCTACTCAAATTTCAACTACTTTTACAGCTACGCTGCGTGTGTGTACAGTTCCTTGCAGTTTTACTCCGTGTGTGTAGTCAAGACTCTTAAACCAGCCCCACAACCGAGACACAGAAGTGTCTCATCTCACAAAGGGTGCTCCTGAGATTTCATCTCTGCCTCACAGTAACTCCTACCAACTACCATCTGCTCCCATCTCCATTATCTTGTAGTTTGAAGACTGTTATCAAAATACAGCCCCAAATCTTACAGCACCGTGTTCATAAACTTAGGAAATACTGTCTCTATCTGCCAAATAACAATAATATCAGCAATTGGCGGGGCACCAAACCATGTCTGTTTTCTCTAGATTCAGAAGAGGTCCATGATACAAATCATATCACTCCTGTGTGTCAGAATGCTCTTCGGGGCTCAGCATTTCATTTCCAGGAGCCTCAAACTCTTACTGTGACCACAGAACCCTGTCCGTTTGTTCCCTCTCTTACCAAGCCATCCCCCTTCGCTTCCGGCGCTCTGAGGTCTGCGTCTGGCCTAGTCAATTTCTGCCCGCCATCCTTGTGCCTTCTGTCCCGTCCTCGGGTTCTTCCACAGCTCTTCATCCTCTGGAAGTCTCAAATTTTGTTCTCTCAGATACTTCTTGAACACAGAATGTAAAACAAACCAACCCAAATGACCCTCCCCAAATTCCTCTTTCTATAAAGTTGCAGATTTAGCAAGTAAAAAATAGAAGACATCCAATAATACTGAGTTTGGGTGAGCAATTGTTGTGTAAATATCTTCTGTGTCATAGATGGTACACAGATATACTAAAATGGTTGCTGTGTATCTGAAATTCAGATTTAGCTGGCGTCCCCCATCTTGTCCGGCAACCCTTCCTCCATAGCCACTTGGCTGTTTCATTGTCTCCCTGGAACATCTTCGCTGCTAGAAATCCTGTTTATTGTCCGAGTCTTCCTCCACTCAGAGAGGCTTCTTGTGGGCGAACCCCTGCTTTTTTATTCACAGCTACTTCCAGAGCCTAGCTCAGTACCTGACATATGGGCGGTGCACCGTAAATAAGTATTTGTCTTAATGAAAACGCAAACAACAAAACTTAGGCTGGTAGAACCCCAGGCGCACTGGTGGCCCGAGGGGACTGTATTCACACTGTGGCCCAGCGTAGGAAACCCCTTGTGGTCAAGGGGCAGAGGAGGCAGGTCCTTGTCTCCTCCCCTACGAACGCTCTGCCGCACTCAGAAGACCCTGGAAGAGGGGTGGGGAGCACAGCCTCGGGGAACTAAAAAGCTTTCTGCCTTTGCCTTGCAAGGAAGCAATTGAAATAGGCAACGAAAACAAACAACAAACAAAACAGCAACTGTGTGAAAAGAAAAGGTTGTGCGTCCCGGAGGGCCCGAGGCCGCGCGCAACCCGCCTCCGGACTGAAAACTCCTCGCAACTTCAGAGGTTGGCTCTCCTGCCAGGCTCTGGGAGCTGCTGGGTCCTGTCAGAAACGAAGTCGCCGGGGACTCGCTGGGGAAGCGCGAGGACGGGTGAAGGAGGGGAGACGCCAGAAACCCAACTCCGCCGGACTCTGCGCGGCCTGAACTCGGCGGACCCACCAGGCGCAGGTCGCTCCCGGGGCCCAGGTCGCCCCCCGACCTCGGACCTCCATCCGCCTTGTCCGCGGGCAGCCGGGGCGACTGCGTGGGCAGCAGGGCTCGGTCCCGGGAGCCGGAGGCCGAGGATGGCCGCGGGGCTCCCCGCCGAGTGAGCGCGCCCGGGGCTGGCAGGTGCTGCCCGAGGGCGCGGCCGGGCGCCGGCGGCTCCAGCAGCTCGGAGCCGGGTTCGGCCTGGGCGCCGCTGGGCGGCTGCGGCCGCGGAGCGCGGAGCCGGAAACTTTGCGGGCGCGGCGGCGGCGGGGATCCGGTGAGCGCCCGGCCCGCCCGCCCGGCCCGGAGGTGTGGAGGAAGGGACGGCGCCGGAGCCCCGCTGCCCGGGGGCCTCGGCGGGGGCGGCGGCGTCTCTGCTCCCCGCCCGCCCTCCGCCGCCGGACGCTCGCGGCTCCGGCTGCTGCTGCGCCCTCCGCCGCCGCCACCGCCACCGCCGCCGCCGCGGGGCTCCGAGAGGACGCGCAGCCGGCGGGGGCGCACAAGCCCGGGGCGCGGGCGCGGGAGCCGGAGCGGAGCCGGCGGGCCGGGCGGGGAGGATGGAGCCCCGGGCGCCCGCGGCGGGAGAGCCCGAGCCCGAGCCCGCGGCCGCGTCCCCCTCCTTCCACGCCCGGCTCTGGAGGAACCTGCAGCTGGGGGTGGGCAGGGGCAAGGGCGGCGCGGGCGGGCGCGCGGGGGCCCCGGAGCGCCGCACTGCGGACACCCCGTCGCCGTCCCCGCCGCCCCCGGGGGCCACGCGAGACGCGCTGCGCGGCGCGGCGGGCTCGGGCGGCAGGTGGAGCGGCTTCAAGAAGCGGAAGCAAGTGCTGGACCGGGTTTTCTCGTCCTCGCAGCCGAACCTGTGCTGCTCATCGCCGGAGCCCCTGGAGCCGGGCGGCGCGGGCCGAGCCGAGCAGGGCTCCGCGCTCCGCCGCCGCATCCGCGAGCACCTGCTGCCCACGGCCAGGGCCCCCGCGGCGGGGACGCCTCCCGGCGGGCGCTCCCCGGACTTGGCCCCGTCCTCGTCCTCCGCCTCGTCTTCCCTGTCCTCGTCTCCCCAGCCGCCCCCGAGGGGGGACCGCGCCGGAGATGAGGGCGCGCGGCGCCGGGGCCCCGGGGCGCACTTGTGCCACCAGAAGAGCTCGTCTCTGCCGGGCACCGCGTGCCTGGAGCAGCTGCTGGAGCCGCCGCCCCGCGCAGAGCCGGCCCGGAGCCCCGCGGAGCCCCCGACCCCCGAGCCCGGCGAGGAGCCCGGCAGTGGCCAGGTGAGTGCGGGGCGTGCGGGGGGCGCGGGAGGAACAGGTGCGCGGGCCTCGCCCCGGCCCGGCCTCGCCCCTGGGAGGCGGCTCCTGGCTGTTTTCTACCTAGTGGATCACACAGGGAAAGGAAAACGGCTCGCTTTTCGTAACTACGGAGTCTGAGTGGCACCTTTACTTGTCATGAGAATGACACCTGCAGGCAGAAGCCCTTTGGTGTCCCGATGGTGTCAGTGAAACCGGGAGAGATAAAGGGAGTGTCTGGGGTGGGGAAACTCTGGGCAAAGCTCAGCTAAGTCTCACCTTGGCGGTCGAAGAAGGTGCCAGTCTCAACAGTTTGGGAAGAAGAACAAGGCGCCTGGCGGGGTGCAGGCGCCTGCGGAAGGCGCGGGGCGGCGCGGTGGCCGCGGCCTCTGTGTCGGGGAAGCACGGTGGCACGAGCCCCGGCCTGTCCAGCTTCCCGCGAAACCTCAGCAGCAGGTGGTCACTGTCCGTCCCACAAGTGGACCGCGAGGGAGTCTCACTTCTGAGTTTTCACGGCACCAGAAGCTCTTGCTGTTAGAATATGCTGCTTTGTGCATCATATCGATGCCACTCGGACAAGATTTAAGTTTTTAAAGTGCTTTCAGGAAGCATTTTATTGTGGGCTCCATAATGCATCTCACTAGTGATTGGCTGCTTTTGCTTCCGGCTTCTGGAAGAGGAGATGCTTTCTTTTGGTCAGTGTTTACCAAACAGTATTAATCCTAGAAAGCATTTTTAAAACGCCATGCTTCGAGATATCTAGATAACTTCTCTCGCAATCATCTCAGTTTATTTAAACTCTCCTATTCGATTCTGGTTGTTGGACAAATGACGTATACCTCAAAACTTTCATTAAAAGCCAAGCTATAAAATCATTAGTGCATGAGTTAGGAGTCATGTATGGGGCTAGAAGTTGTTTTAGAATGAAACCTTTATAATTTATTGACTTATTAGTAAAGTTTCTGGAAATGAATCAGAAAGCCAGTATATTAACTTGCTTAATATGGACAGTTGCTTGCAGTGAGCAGATAGATACCTGGTGATCTAGAGAAAGATTTTATTTCAGAAGAGTAGACAAAAAGACTAAGTGAATTTTACCTTTCCTGCTGTCTCGAAAGTGTAATGGATAGAAATGGTTTTTGTTTTCAAAGTTAAAATAAAAAACATGTTTAAAGGTATGCTTTTCATTCAGCATAAATGAAAACTATACATAAAAGTATTTTTTGAGTCTGTATAATCTTAATATGCAAGAATTTTAGAGTTGACTTTTTACATTTTATCTTTCATAACTTGTACTATCAAGGAAATAACATCAAATAATAATTGAATCATTTTGGAAGGCATGTATCAAGCTAGTCTGAACGTTAGTTTGCTAAGTCATTTTGCAGTTGATTGATATGATACTTTTGAAACAAAAGCAGGGAATTCTGAATTCATCCTCGTGTTTCTTTTTACCATGAAGTTGTCAGAAACTGTCTTTTTTTTTTTTTTTTTTTTTGAGACAAAGTAGTTCAGGATGGCCCTGAGCTCAGCCTTGAACTCACAGCAATCTTCCTGCCTCTGCCTCCCAAGTGCTGGGCTTACAGGCGTGAGCCGCCGCACCCAGTACTGTGGAATGTGGTTCTGTTTGCTGGTGGGTGTGAGTCTCAATACCTAGCACTGTTGTATGTGGTTACCCGGGATCAAACCCGCGGCCCTTGCACTTGCAAGGCGGGTGCCGGAACCACTGAGGTAAATCCCCGGCCCAAAAGCTGTCATTTTTTATATTTGAAACTATTTTGATGTAGGTGTGATTTTTGTACACAGAAGATCAGAATTTGACTTGGAGGAAATATTGAGCTAGCTTTATGAAGCTGGGTACTGATTACCTTTAAGTGACTTCATTCCCACTGCAGTTATTGGGGATGGAAATTGTCATTTTATGGGTTTGGAAACCAATGGCCAAAGTAGTTAACTAAGCTTTCCAGGGTCAGCTGGTTAAAAAATGTCAGAGAGATGTTTGTGCTCAAATCAGTTTCCAGAATCATTTTTCATGATTACAGCTATTTTTGACAACTTAAAAAATACATATTTTGGAGGCAGTTTTGCTCTTATTCAGACTGTACTAGATACTTCCAAGTTTACATTCATTTTGGTTTTCCCCATCCCTACAGAAGGCAGTTCCATGAAGGATCAGCACAGTAATTTCTACACTGCCCTGTGATGCGTTGTCCCGTACCACACTTATGAATGGTGTTTTTAATTATCATCTGTGTTGTAGTTTGAAAGAAGCTTTTCATTATGAAGAACCAGCATTTCAATGCAGACATGAGCAGAATCCTTTAAAAAGTTAAAGTACAGGTACGAAATAAACAGGTGGATGTTGTGATACAGGCAGAAAGAACAGGAAGTCCTAAGGGACACGCCTCACGCGGGACACAGAACCGGGAAGAGGCCCCAGCGCTTGCCTCCGATGCCTGCTGCCCAGGGACCTTGTTTTCCAAGAAGTAGAATTTCTCACGCTCTGAATTACAGAAGGAAAGATGTCTTAGTCCCCTAAATATCTTCGCCCAAGCAAAGAAACCCAGCTCACTTTTGATTGGGGAAGAGGAAGAGTTAGAATTAGAAGCTGGACCTGGCAGAGGATTCAGTGGTGCCCAGACTCAGGCTCAGCGTGGCAGCACGCGGCCCTCCGAGCTTCCCGCGCGTTGCTCAGGTGTGTCCTGGCGTCCCAGGTCTCACTGCCAACACAGGAGCGCGGGCAGAGCTTGTAACGCATGCAGAGCTGCCATCTTCACAGGTCACTGGCCTAGGCAGGCGCACGGAAGAGAGAAGTAGTCTTCAGAGTGCCTGTGTACACACAACTTTCTCTCAAGGCAGAGAGAAAACTCACTGCAAAATAGGCAAGTTACTGAATTTTTCTCATACCGCTGCCTGACCTTGGCATCAGCCACATTTTGCCATGCCCCACAGCCACCCCCAGCCCAGCATGAGGCCCAACAGCGTATGGGCGTGAGCTTTGACACCAGGTAGAGATGTTAAGCAAAAGCCAAAAATCATTTTGGGCCATGGGGGCAGGGGATTTGGGTGTCACTGATGGACCACTACTAAAAGTGCACAGACTGTGCGACCTCCCCCGCCTCTGCCAGCCGTGTGCATTATTATGTTTTCGTTAGCCGGATATCACCCCGGAACACACGCCACCATGCTTCCAGGTGCCCCGCTGTGGAGCGTGTGCATCATCCGAAACATTGCTTTGAGAATAAAGAAAAAGAGAAAAAAGAAACCTCTTTCTTCCATCAACTCTAGTTCACGTGTCAGGCCATATTGTCACACCAGATGCATTTCATTTTCTGCAACACAGTTGGGAAGGATGCTGTCTCAATTTGTGTGCATATAAAAAATATGCCAATTTTATGTACTTTGCCTTGATGATGGACTAAAATTATCTTCCGCTAGAATCAGAAATTCAGTACTTTGAGAAAAAGAGTGAGGAATGAATATGTTGTATTTTTTTTTTAGTGCCTTAACAAAAGCATGTAGTGGTTATGAATGTTAAACTTTTATTGTTTTTAAAGTAAATATTATCAAAGTTGCTTCCACAGATGATAAAGATGTTTTTGAGAAAAGGGTAAATTATTCATTGTATGATAGCAATGTTTTCAGACATAGCAAGGGTGATATTCATTCACTGGGATGAGATTCTTAAGCCTCCTGATAGACAAAAAGGGCAAAATATTTTTAAAACTTAAACCTACACATGAAGAACATCTTGCTTTCTTAATCATCTGGCCTTTTAAAGAAAGCCTGTATTAAAAAAAAAATTCAAGTGTGATTTCAGTTAACTTGTGCTATTTTTCAATCATTTTAATATTCCTTCAAATAATATTACTTAGTCTTGGAGAAAGCATAGATTTAAGAATGTAATTTCTGATGTCAGAAATTTAATATTCTTAGAATTAAGCCCCTGAAAGTCATTTCAATTAAATTTATGAAAACAAACAAGCAAGAAATCGATCCAGCTTCAGAAATGACACCTCTCAGTTTCAAAGCAAGAGAAGATGGACGAGATCTTCAGACATTCTGGAGCAGAGTGTAAACTGTAGCTTGAGGGGTGATCATTTCTTGAAAACTATAGAGTCCATCAGCTTGTTCCAAAGAGAGAGAGCGAGGAAGTAGGGAGAGGTTTCCTAAAAGTAGAATATTTCTCTTTGTTCATTATTTAGTGTCTTGTGTATCTGGCAGATTCAAACAGAGCCCAGGGTCTAGTATAAATGACATTGTTTCCTAAGTTGTGAGAGATTGCCTGGAAGCATAGCAAGTGTTCAATCAACAGTAGTTGTTGTTGTGGTTGTTAATATTATGGTGCGGTACACTGAAGTTTTGTGAGGAGCCATTACAAAGAAGTGGGAGGTTTTAAAAACTAGTAGGGAACTGTGCAGCCTTCTTCATTTAAAATGCAAATTATTTTTACTTGCAGTTGTAGCAAGAGTAACTCAAGATTAACCAGGATAGTACTGGCAGTGTCAGAACTTCATTCACTAGTGAAAAAATTCTCCATTGACTGTGAGCAGAGGGGTGTGTGTGTGTGTGTGTGTGTGTGTGTGTATTATCATGGAAGAATGAATACAAACTTTGAGAAAGAAAATAGAATTAATAGATTCATAGATGATAAACCAAATATTCCCTCCTCTGCTTTCTTTTGACCTATTGTTTAGAAATATTTGGTGATTTTATACAGTAAAAGTTAATAATATGTCTTTGGTACCACAAGGAATCACATATTGGTTTTTTTTTTTTTGCTCATAACAATAATTATCAAAACATTCTCCAACTCTAAATTAACTAGAGTATATAGCATGTGTAGGTGGCTTTGTAAGCAATGATAAAATCTGTGAATCTAGGTTCTTGTATTATATTCCCTCCTCATTCATATCTATTTATAGTATTATACAGATAGTTATGTTTAAAGGAGAAAATTGCTTTTTGAAATTAGAAACTCTGTTTTGACCTTTTTCTTGGTATTGAGAAGTGTACTAAAATGTGAAACCAAGCACCCTAATAGAACATCTTCTTGGTAACTGAGGGTCACTGCTTGCATGCTGGATTTTGGGGACCTGGATATTAAACCTAGAACCTCCTGCACACTGGGCAGGTACTCAACTAAGCCTCCTACTTAACCTGAATACTTATTTTTTTGAGTTTGTTTAATGTGAATGACATAGATGTTATCCTGGAAGTAGCTCTATACAAGCTTACTTATTCTCATAAAATCAGAATAACTAAACCAGTCCTGTCTGTGAAGGAAGCATTTACATCTCTCAAGAGTTATCATCTGTAAAGTTGACAACTGAATCAAAGGTGGGACGATTTTTTCTCTTGTCATTTCTTCACTTGGCAAATAATCCTTACTGTCTTTGTGAAATTGTTGATTTGTTGGGACCACTGAAAATACTACTTTTCTGCATCATTAACTTTATGTACCATTTTAATTCACTGCCACCACCAACCTTTTCCTCTAGCTCATATTCCTTTTTATAAACTCGGTGTGGGAGGTGATTCATCTCCTTCAAAAAGGAGATTTTTTATCCAAGTATATTTTCCGTTTTTAGGAATACCAATTTCTTATCTTTAGACACTCTTATCCCTCGATAAAATTAGGTCACAATTTCCCTAAAGTCCCCAAACATTTGTATTTCACTCAAGTCAACACGAAATGCTGTGTTTTTGGTGAGATTTCAAACTTGTCTACTGCTTTCTTAAGAGAGCAGTTTTCCTGTGACATCTCTTTTGAAGTATTTTGTACCAACCTCCTTTCCCATTTTGTTGAGTTCTAGTCCATGTGGGACATTACTACAGGTGACACACAAGTGGACCCTTGGGTATTTTGAGGACACTGTATTCTCACCACAGGCTAGTTTTGTTTAGAGAGTTTCCTTCAGTGTTGCTTAAGCCTGGGCTATCTTCACGTGCCCCACCAGCTCTGCTGGAGTTAAATTTGGAGAGCTTTTGTATGATTGATGCATTGAACAGTGTTGTACAGTCCAAGGCAACACTGAATGAATGAAGGATGAATGGACAGGCTGGCGTTCAGAGATAAGGTCTCTGAGAAAGCTGGGAAGTTGCTTCCCAGTTAAGCGATGGAGTTCTTGCTTCCCAGTTAAGCGATGGAGTTCTTGCTTCCCAATTCCAAGTCCTGTTCAGCTTGGTAGACATCTTCAGCATTTCTGCTCCCCCCAGTGGTTGGCTTGGCTTCTCCTGACCTCGATTCTGATTCTGGTTCTTGTGTTCAAGCATAACACGTATGAAACTAGCTGCTGTATTGTGCCCCCCTGGGGGATGGAGGAGAATCTCATGTTGAGGTCTCTGGCTCCGGGGTGTGTTCAGTGCTGGTCTCGGCTTGAGGCATCCTTTTTATACTCGAGTCTCTCTGGCCTCTGGCTCCAGGTGCCTGCTGACAGAGCCTCATTGAGTAATGCTCTGAATCTTGAGTTCTGCTTGGAGCTTTGCTCAAGACATCCTCCTGGCTGCGTCACTGTTGCTCCCTTTCACTGATGTGCTTTTTGTACTTCATGCTTTTCTCCAGCATACTATTTTTTTTTTTTTTAAGGTACCGGGGATTGAATTCAGGCCCTTGTGCCTCCAAGGTAGGCGCAGTACCACTTGAGCTGACTCCTCAGCCCCGTCTCCTGCACCTTGCACCTTTCACCCCAGGAAAGCCTGGGAGTCCCTCTCCTCCCATCATAGCTCAGATTAAAATCCCAGTGCTGACCAAGAGCCCGTCCTCACCACCCTGGTCCGTGGTGCTGCCTAAGAGTCAAGGAGGTGAATAAGGTTCACACAGTTGGCCGTTGATATTCACGGTGATTTTTTGCTGGTTCTGACCTCATGGTGAACCCCAAATCCTTCCTCTAGAAAGTCTACATCCCTGTCCAGCTGCCTCTGGAGGAGTGTCATTCCCCGGGCGACTGGACTACAGCTGACTTGTCCCTGAGCACTGCACATTGTATCTGTATCCGCAGTGCTCATTTCCTTTTAAACATCTCATTTCGCCTGCCCTTTAACACCTTCAGCCTCTTCACCCCTGTCTGCTTGTAAGGCTTCATTTGTGTGACTACCATTAAGCATTCAGCATGTTCCATATGGCAGCCACTAGCCACATTTGGCTATTGAAGTTTGGAAATGTGGCCAGTTAGAATTAAGATGTGCTGTAAGTGTAAAGTGAAATGCATAATGGATTTTGAAAACAGCAAAAAGAAAAGAATGTGACCTGTATCTTTACTAAAGCATTATATTGATTGCATGTTACAAAAATATTTTGGATATACTGGGTTAAATTAAATACAGTGTTAAAGTTAATTTTACCTTTTAACTTTTTAAATATGGGGTGATTAGAATTTGAAAATTACATACGTGGCTCTCATTTGTGTTTGTACTGGACAGCAGTGACTCAAAGGAGAGATGTCAAACTTCAAACTCCAACGCCCACAGGGCCACCAGAATAAAGACAATGAACAAAAGGCGTTTTGGGGGGCTTGGTGAGCCAGGGGCGCTGCTCCTCAGCCCCATTGGTGATTGGCAAAGATAAGGAAGCAGTGTTGCCAGAGCTTCTGGATTCTTTAATAAAAGTCCAACCCTCAAATTTTTTTCTCTGATGTTTCCAGATTCTTGCAATTCTGACAAATAGTTCATATATTTTTAAAAGCAACAAAGACCAAATAAAATATAACTCCAGATGGAATTTTCCTGTCAGTTTGGATGTTTGACTTGAGAACTCACACTCAATTCCTTCTCCCCAGGACAGGTGCTTGATGTATGCTGTCTGGGACCTGGTTGGGATCAATAAATGGTACACATTATTAGACTGCCTTTATCATGAGTTCCCTGGAGTTCACCAGCCCGGAGAAATGAGTGGTGGGTTAATAGTCAGAAGGCGATGGGTTAAAGATAATGTGGAAACAGGAGCCATGGGAACAAGTGGCCAAGAAGTTTGGTTCAGTACAGAGCAAAAAGAAAGTGGAGGTTGGGGAATAAAAATGGTGTCAAGGGTCCAGACAGTCAGGGAAGGTTTTTTTGTTCGTGTTTGACGGGGATCACCTGACTGGGTTGTGAGCCAGAGCCGTTGGAGAGGCGGAAATTGAAGATGAAGAAGGAAGGGATATAAGTGCTGGGTGTGGGTTGAAGTGAGTTCCACAGAAAAGCAGCGGTGTCTGCCTTGGCGTTGAACCAGAACAAACATCCCCTTTCCACTGAGCATGGAAGGAAATTGCGTGGACGTGCGTGCAGGGAAGTCTAAAGGTTTGGTGGCAGCAGTTTGAAGATACGGCACATGCCTTGCTTTGCAGTGCGCTTAGCATGCGGACAGAGGATGATGTTCCCAGAGTCTGTTATAGGCTCCAGCGGCACGTGAGTGTCCTGTGCATGCAACAGCTGAGCTTGCCATTAGTGACGGAGAGATGGACACACCTGAGAAAGCGGAGATGTGTTTGAACCTTGGGGGAAAGGGAGGGTGGAAAGAGTTGATCACAGCACATTTTCTCCTTTATCCCTGGTTCCCTTTAGAAATGGCTCTCGTGAAGGGTCTTTCTCTTTTGCGGATGGTGGAGGGTTGAGATCGGAGTTTGTGACTCGACCGAATAGCTGTGACCCTGAGCGCCAGATTGTTGCCTGTTTGGTGTTGCCTGTTTTGTTCCCTGCTCCTATTCCGTGGTTATTCTGGATGATTCAGTTAAAATTGTTCTGTGCTG
>PVIR01037927.1:0-14845 GCA_004026965.1 Petromus typicus
CCAAGTGTGGGATTACAGGCATGAGCTCCCATGCCTAGCACTGTGGCATGTGGTACTGATTGCTGGTAGGAATGAGTCACCATGCCCAGCATTGTGGTATGTGGTTACCAGGGGTTAAACTTGGGTCCTTGAGCTTGCAAGGCAGGCTAAATGAATGTTTAGCTTAAACATTCATTTGCCAGAGCAACTGAGCTAAATCCCTGGCCCAGCATTTGTACATTTTTGGAGAAGCATCTATTCATATTCTTTGCTCTGATTAGTTCTTTGTCATAAAATATAGATTTTTCTATTGTAGATTATATGCTTTACCAATTGAAACAGAAACAACCAAGGGAGAATTTTTCTAAATCTTAGAAGGTAGTGAGCAGCAGTCTAAGATTAAAAACACAAACCCTAAAAATATTTTTAAAAACAATGTCACTGTGTGAAAATAAAAAATAATTCATTGCAAAAAATAAAGCCAAAAGACAAGGTAGATAAAAGATAAACAATTTATTTACAATGAACTAATTTACACACATAAAAATATACTACAGTTTAATAAAACACCAACGGAATAAAAATCAGGCAAGAGATATGAGTAGGATTTTTACAGTATAAAATGAGTTTGATAGCATATTGTAAGGGAGATGTGTTGAAATAGTTATGCTGGCAAATCGCATTTGGAATATAAATTGAAATAAACTGGAGAGCAATTTGTCAACAGTTATCAGAATTTTTAAAGTCCTTATTTAAAGATCTAGCTTTCAACACCCAGGTCTTTAGCCTAAACATTCATTTGCTCACATGCCAAGTGGCTATAATTAAGAATACCAACTATAGTACTGTTATAACAAACACATAGAAAAGTTCAAAGACCAGTTTGATGAAACACTACGCAAGTTTTATCCACACACGCAATTTTTTAATGCATAACATATCTTGGTAAGTTATGCAAGATCGGTGGTAACCCGAAAAGAAAGAAAACTGAAGGTGGTGCAGTGGAGGATGGAAACTTCCATTTTCATTGAATATATTTTTGACACGATTGAAATTTGAACGATGTCGCACATATTGCTTAGTGTCAGGGAAACAGAGGGAGGAAAGGGGAGAGAGAGAAAGTGGGGGGGAGAGACGGAAAGAGAGAGTCTGGGACACTACAACCCTAGGCTAACAACTTTTTCATTTCTCGTTCTCCAGAAATCCAGACCCCACCATTACCTCAGGGTTTCGACGCCGAAAGCGCCTGCTGTGGGCTCCCCAGGTACCGGTCTCAGCATCGCTCTTCCTTCTTACTGATGTGAGGGGATGTAGCTGGTCCTGTAAACAACAGACGAAGAACTATTTGTTTCAGAAATGAAAGACCGGAAAAATCAGATGCGCGTTCCAATATCCCAGAGTATTGCACATCTTTTATTCAACGAATGTGCTACCCTAAATACAGTTTTGGGAAGGCGGGCACTGATAAGACACTTGAAAGTGAGGTGTTGCTGGGCCGCTGAGCATTGTGGGCGGCCCTGACCGCTCCGCTCCGCCTCCAACTTCCCGCGCTCGGCGCCTATTGGTTGGCTTCGGCAGCAGGCGGGGCCCACTGCTCCGAGCCGGAGCTTGAGGGCCGCTACGGCGGCGTGAGAGGCTAGCGGGGAGCGTCTCGCGTGTATTGCGCGCGCTGCCGGCCATGTCCCGGGACTGCGTTCCTGCCGGGACTACCCCTGGGCCGGCGGCGCCCGGCCAGGTCTCCACGACAGCCGGGGAGCCGGACCCGCTGAAGCGGTGAGTGCTTCCTCTGCTTGCTGCGCTCCCCGCCCTCGCCCGTCCTCCCGGGCAGTTGGCTGGGAGAGGGCCGGCGGGGTCGAGCAGCGGGCTTCTCCCTGGGACTGGGTCTAGCTGTCTCCCGCGACTGTCACTTCTCAGGCTCCCTGTATTTAGTGCTTAACAAGTTTCGTGGAGGTACCGGTCTATCGGAGAGCAGCAGCCGAACGTCTAACGGGGCCGCTTGTCTGCGGCCTCGGAGTCCCGGCAACTTCCCGAGGTTGGGATGGGCTCGGATCCGCTCCGGAGGCAGAGCTCGGGGTTGGGAGGCCCTGGTTAGGGGAATGCTCTTGGGTCTTGGGAGACAAGTCGAAGGCTTAGAGCGTAGCTTTTCCGGCGAAATAGCACAGACGAACCGGGGCTTTTCGTTTTTCAAAGATCGCCCTTCCTCCCTCCCCCTTAGTTACCTTGTAGAATTGCATAATTTGCTCTGTCTCAGCCAGAAATACTTCCACCCCTCCCTGACAGTAATATAAATGCAAATTGACACCTCCCCAAAATAAGTTTTGAGCTTTCTTATTGATAATGGATTTCATTGACGACGTTTCTCGGAAAAAAAACAGTGAGAGGAGCCACAAATAGTTCTTTTAAAAGTACATAATGTGTTGAATGGTCAGTGTTGATGGTTGTTTTTGTTTTTCCACTTCACTTAGAAGTGCTTTCACCCACAGCTACCGGTACATGCCCAGGTTCCAAATTTCAGAGTGGTATTGGTAGCGTCCCTTTGCCCCCTATTCCACTTAGACAGGGTAAGTAGGCTACACCTGGTGTCCTTTCTCCCTTAGCTGTGGACTTCGGGCTGACCCCTAGCGAAGGAGAGGTTGTCCTGCTAGCCTGGCTGTTTATTTCGCGACTTGGATGTTTCAAGAGTCACAAGGGATATTGCTCACGTCCCCGCCTTGGGGGCACTACACAGCAGTATCTTTTCCTCTGGATGGAGCAGACTAAATTGAGATTTGGAAAATTTACAAGACTTGCTTTTATCTAATACAACTAAATGCCAGGAGTGTATCGCTCTCCCTCAATCCTTGTGGCATTGTGTGAGTTGAGGGGAGAGTGGAGAAAATGATAAACATTTTGAAGAAATGGGACGCTTTGATGTTATGTCATACTTGGCACAAGTTCTGGTGACTTTGGTCATGCCCTTTCCCAGATTCCTACGTTGGTTTGAGTGGAAAATGAGTACATATTTCTTATCTTGCAAGGAGTAAGGAAGGTGTGCTGGCTTGACCAAAAAATGCTGTCATGTTTTAGTCTGCTGCCTTTAGAGGATCAGAATATCAGAATTATTTTTTAAAAAATAATTAGAGATGGTGTTATACTATAATTATTATTACTAGAGGCTTGGGAAATACAAATGCTGCTCTGTTTTATGTAGTGTTGGGAAAAGCAAGTACTTTGAATGCAACCTTCAAAATTGACAGCGCTGTTAATTTGCTTACAAAATAAAAAATGCTTTCACTTTATGTTTCTATAAATCTTTTTCTGGCATAATTTTAAAGGACATAGGCATTGTTTTGCTGTCTCTAGTTGAGATTCTTAATATCTTTAAATTTTAAGTGTGTTTTAGGAAAGGGAGTTACTTTTTGTCTCAAGATGGTTTATAATGGTGAGGAAACTTTTAGTGGTTTATGAGAATATAACAGTTTGAAGAATTTGTTAGAGATTACTCTTTTTTTTTTCTTTATTTTTCTTTTTTTTTTTTTTTTTTTGGTACTGGGAATTGAGCTCAGTACCTTGCATTTACCGAGCAGGCGAGGTACCATTGGGCTAAATCCCTTCCCTAAGAATGCTATCTTTAAAAATGTGTATTATAACTAATACAATAGTATTCTGTATCTCATCTTTTTTTTTTCTTTTTTTAAAATGGTACAGGGGATTGAATTTAGGGCCTTCACAGTGAGCTATCTCCCCAGCCCAATTTTATTTTTATTATGTATTTATTTATTTTTTGAGGCAGGGTTTTGCTTTGTCGTTCAGACTGGCCCTGAGCTTACAGTAGCTTATGTAGCCTAGGCAAGCCTTGAACTCACAGCAATCCTCCTACCTCTGCCTTCTGAGTGCTGGGATTACAGGTGAGAGCCACCACAACCAGCATTGTGATACTGATTGCCAATGAGCATGAATCACCACACCCGGCTTTGTGGTATGTGGTTACCAGGAATTAAATTTGGATCCTTGTTCTTGCAAGGCAGATGCCAGAACCACTGAGGTAAGTCCCTGGCCCCCCACTTTTATTTTGAGATAGAGTTGTAATAACTTTCTAAGTTGCCTAAACTGATCTTGAACCTCAGATCCTATTTCTCTAGCCATCTAGAGTGCTGGATTTAAAATAATTTTTGACATCAGGATAATTGCTCGAGTGCAACATTGGCATTTTTGTTTACTAAGTATTAAGTTTTGCACTCTCTTGTTTCATGGTAATACGTTATCTTTCATTAGAGACATTTTGCCAAAAATGACACTTACTGTTTTCAGTCACCAATTTTGCAGAACTGTCTTTATCCAGTTGGCAAAGACATTCTTTCACCCAGTACATACGCCTAGGTGCCAAAACTGGAATGATGTTAGTAGTGTTGGATATGCAATTTTGAGGGTGAGGAGGTAGGAAAGGTTATAGGTTATATTAATATTTAGTCATTGAAATGTCAATATAATCAGAGATTATTATGACATTTTCTTTTGTAAGAAATGGATATGATGGGGCCAGGGATTTAGCTCAGTGGTTCCAGTGCCTGTCTTGTAAGCACAAGGGCCCAGGTTCGATTTCCCGGTAACCACATACAATACTGGGCGTGGAGACTCACGCTCAGCAGCAACCAGTACCACATACCACAATGCTGGGTATGGTGGCTCACGCCTGTAATCCCAGCACTCGGGAGGCAGAGGCAGGAGGATTGCTGTGATGTGAGTTGGAGGCTGAGCTCAGGGCCAGCCTGAACTACAAAGCAAGTTGTCTCAAAAAAAAAAAAAAGAAAGAAATGGATATGATAATAAAATACTTCAGTGATTTTGAACATTAGGACTACTGATGTTAATAGTATAATTTTTTTCATTAAGTTTGAAGGCTATGAGAATTCATCTTTCTGTCATCTCTCCGTGACTTGGCATTGCTAGTTTTCTTCCCCCACCCTAAATTTCAGTATATTCTTTGCAGCTGTGACTTTTTTGTAGTCGCTGTGACTTTTTTAACTTACATGTGTTGGAGTTTGAGATTCACTTGAGTAGCTGAGAGCTCATAGATCAAATCAGTAAAATATCCTTTGTCATTTTCCCTAAGTACTTTATATTTACTTTCCTATTGAGAGTTAATTAAATCTTTTCGAGGACATTTTGAGTATCCCTGTTAACCTTCTTTCATTTTTTAGATACATTTTGACCTAGCAATTTCATTTCCAGAATATATCCTAAGGAAATTAATAATGGACATGTACGCAAGATTTGTTATTGAAATGTTTATTGCAGTGCTGTTTGTGATACAATTTTGAAAACACTAAATGTCCCTAAGTAGGGAATGGTAAAATAATTTATATGATAGAATACATATTATGTAATACTTCATATTATCTTAATATACTATAAAATTATGCAGCAATTAAAATTCATGTAGAACAAATTGGGCATAATGAAAATTGTTCGAAATAACAAGATAAAAACAGAAAATTCTTCATATATCTCACTATTATCTCATTTTGGTTAAAAGGAAATAAGAATAAAAGATTCTGAAGTTTAGTGAAGACTAATTGTTTTATATTCAGGTTTGCCACTTGTTTGTTTTTTGAGATAGTCTTATTAGATAAGTTCAAGCTGGTCTTGAACCCACTGTGTGGCCCAGGCTTTGAACTTGCTGATTGAACTTTGAACTTGAATCTTTCTGAGTGCTTTAGCCTCCTGAGTGCTGAGATTATTTTTTATTTTGAGACAGGATGTCACTATGTATGAGACCAGGGTAGTGTTCAACTTACCATGTAGCCGAGCCTGGCCTGGGACCGATGGTGATTCTCCTGCCTCAGCCCCTTGAGTGCTGGGATTTCAAGCATGCCTACCACAAGCAGCTTCAGGTTTGCCACTGTAAGAGAATTTTTCTTGTATAGTCAAACTATAATACATGTATTGTTCTGAGGATTAGGTGACAGTTGAGTCCTCGGTTGGCATGTAAGTGTGCAAATTTAGTATTTCTGATAGAATATGCAGAATGTACATCAAAACATTAAAAATGGTTACATCTAGGCAGGTTAGACTTTGTGAAATTATTGTTTTTAATATCTGTATTTCTCAAATTTCTGAAAGCAGTTATCTAGCTACAAAATAAGGTTTTCATACAAGAAAGATAAAGTGAAATCTATTTTTTAAAAAGAGAATTATGTTTTGTTTTGTTTTGTTTTTTGAGACAGGGTCTCGCTTTGTGGTTCAGGCTGGCCCTGAGCTCAGCCTCAAACTCACATCACAGCAATCCTCCTGCCTCTGCCTCCCGAGTGCTGGGATTACAGGCATGAGCCACCATGTCCAGCACTGTGCCATGTGGTACTGGTTGCTGCTGGGGTGAGTCTCCATGCCCAGTATTGTTATGTGGTTACCGGGATTGAATCCAGGTCCTTGCGCTTGCAAGACAGGGGCCGGAACCACTGAGCTATATCCCTGGCCCCAAGAATTATGTTTTAATCTTAAAAATTTATTTATTTTTTTCTGGTACCAGGAATCAAATATATTTTAATTTAATTTTTATTTTTATTTATTTATTTATTTTTTGAGACGGGGTCTCACTTTGTGGTTCAGGCTGGCCCTGAGCTCAGCCTCCAACTCACATCACAGCAATCCTCCTGCCTCTGCCTCCCGAATGCTGGGATTACAGGCATGAGCCACCATACCCAGCACTGTGGTATGTGGTACTGGTTGCTGCTGAGCGTGAGTCTCTAAGCCCAGTATTGTTATGTGGTTACCGGGGATCAAACCCAGGTCCTTGCGCTTGCAAGACAGGTGCCGGAACCACTGAGCTATATCCCCCGCCCCAAAATATATTTTAATTTTAAATCAAGATAATATTTATATTAAAATGTTTTAAAAAATTATTTGAGTAGATGATAATTTCAGAGTCAAAAAATCAAAAATTTTAAAAAGCTATACAATAAAGAATTCTCTTTCTGTGCTGTTTCCTATTTCCTCAATTCCTATTGCTCTAATCTAATTGCCCTGAGAAACCATATTATAAGTTTATTATTTAATTTTCCATATATATATATTATGCATAGACAAGTGAAAACAGATTTATTTTCCCCTATATATATTTGTAATTTCCTTCATTGCTTTTTTTCACTCAAAATTGTATCAGAGAGACCTTTTCATATTAACACATAGAGCATTCTCAGTAAAAATTGTTTTTTTAAAGTGGTTAGCTCAATAAAAGAATTTTTTTTTTTAGGTTTTTTTGAGACAGGGTCTCACTTTGTGGTTCAGGCTGGCCCTGAGCTCAGCCTCCAACTCACATCACAGCAATCCTCCTGCCTCTGCCTCCCGAGTGCTGGGATGACAGGCGTGAGCCACCACGCCCGGCACTGTGGTATGTGGTACTGGTTGCTGCTGGGCGTGAGTCTCCACGCCCAGTATTGTATGTGGTTACCGGGGATCGAACCCAGGTCCTTGCGCTTGTAAGACAGGCACCGGAACCACTGAGCTAACTCCCTGGCCCTCAATAAGAGAATTTTTTAAAAGATGGCCTTAATTAAAATATTAAAAGCTGGGTGGGTATTATGTATGTGTAGTCCTGGCACTCAGGACATTGAAATAGCAGGCTAAGCTTGAAGGATTGCTTGAACTCGGGAGTCTAACACTACCTTGAGCAACACAGAGAGATACTGTTTTAAAATAAACAAAAAACAGGATCATGTGGGGGAAATGTTTTCCTTGTGGTTGGAATATTGAGTACAAATTGCTGGTAGCAGCTCAATTTGAAATAGCTAAATCTTGGAAACAGCCCAGATGTCCATCAGTAGGAGACTGGAGAAAGAAGATGTAGTTTTTTAAAAAATAAGATGGAGTATTACTCATCCATAAAGAATGATAAATTTGAGTCATTTATACTCAAATGGATGTCCTTGAGGATATACTCATAAGTGATATGAATAGGACACAGATGTATAAATACCATATCTTTTTTCTAATGTGAAAAACTGAAGGTGTGAATGAATGCCAAAATGTGTGATAAGTAATGTGAAATTGGGAGAAAACATGCAAAAGGGAAAGGGAAAGGGTGGGTAAAGTAAAGAACAGAAAGAAAAAATTTGAGAGTTAAAAAAAGGACACAAAGCTTGTGTACAGAGGGTGGGGATTGTAGGGAGGGCAGAAGAAGGAGAAAAATGAAAATCAAGATGTTTTATGTACATGTACAAGTTCCCAATGTTGAATGTGATCATAATGTATGTATAAAATATATCAGTAAAGTCAATAAAAAGAAATTTCTTGATGAATTTAAACATAAGATAGGGCATTGTTAAAACTTGTGAGTCTAATTAATCATTCAGTTGGCTTTTTGGTGTTACTGGGAATTAAATTTCAGGCATCATTCATGCTAGGAAAATGCTTTACTACTAAGCTACACCCTCCACATATTTTCAAAAATTTTACTTAGAGACAAGGACTTGCTTATTTTCCCAGGCTGACCTTGAATCTGTGATCCTCTTTCCTTAGCCTCTCATTAAATTTTTAAAAAATTGTTTTGCTGGAAAATTAAAGTAGTACATTGAAAAGATGAAGCAGTTCTTGAAGGTTTACCTTAGAAATACTAGACACTTGTTTTTTCCTCTTTGCTGTTTCTCTTCTTGAGGTAACTACTTTCAATTCCTTCAACTCTTCTAGTTCTTACTACTACCTTTCTAAAAAGTGTACTTTATAACAATATTTTTTATTTAAGTGATTTAGATTTTGTTGACTTTTTGATCCATTGAGTGAAAGCCTAACTATTTGTGACAATTAACCTTAATTGTGTCAACTTGACTGGCTTAAGAAATATCCTGGGATTTAACAAAAAACATTTCTGGGGATGTCTGGGTGAATTGTGGAGGTAGTGTAAGTGGTCCCTGACCCATTCCTGTCTGGCTCTGCTCCTCTACTTGTTTTCCCAGCTGTTATGAGCCAAACATCTTTGCTCTGCCAAGTGGCTTCTGCCATAATGTTTCTGTTTTGGAGCCAGCCAACCAAAGGCTGAATCCCTTGAAACTGTGAGTTAAAAAATCTCTTCTGTAAGCTGTAGATGTGGTGTTCAGGAATAAGAATTATGACTAATATATTATTCTACTTCCACTTCTTCCATTCTCCAAACTGAGATTTCTGATTCAATATTTATTTAAATTAATACCATATTTCAGTTATATTTTATTATGACAAGGTAAACATAAGTAGCCTCTGACATTAATAAATACTTCATGAAAGAAGTACAAATGACCATAACAAACACTTAACCATTAGAGAAATACAGATTAAAACAATACTGAGATTCTGTCTTAGAAAGAATAGCTATCACTAAAAAAAAATTAAATAATAACAAATGCCACAGAGGCTGCAGGATGGTAGTAGAGAAACACTTGTACATTGTTGCTAGGAATATAAACTAGTACAAGTGTTATGGAAGTCAATATGAGGATTCCTCAAACAATTAAAGAATTCTATGCAACCCAGCTATTATCCTTCCATATATATATCTGAAACAGTTAAAGACATCATATTACAGTGAAACATGTATATCCATGTTTATAGCAGCACAGTGCATAATAACTAAATCTTGGAGGTGAACTATATGTTTATCAACAAATGAAAGAAAATATGATATTTATGTACAATAGAGTACTGCTCTGCTGTAAAGAAGGATAAACTTGAATAATTTATAGGAAAATGCCTGTACTTCCATGTTAAATGAAATAAATCAGACAAAGAAGCTTCAGTATCACATGGTTTCTTTTGTGTGAGAAACCGAAAATATAACTAAAGAGTGAAGTAAAAGAAAATAGGAAACAAGGAGGAGGCTCGTTTGCAAAAAGGAAGGGACCAAAAGATGAGATGAGGAAATGGGGATGCAAAAATAATTATGATGTATTTTGCTCATGTAGCAACTGCCTATGAAGAATTTTGTCATTGTGTACTGCAAACGTGCTAATAACATGTTTTTTAAAAAATCACTCTTAGAGTCAAATGATTATTTATCATTTCTTGGTTATTTATTTTTTTTTTTTTAGGTTTTTTGAGACAGGGTCTCGCTTTGTAGTTCAGGCTGGCCCTGAGCTCAGCCTCAAACTCACATCACAGCTATCTTCTTGCCTCTGGCTCCCGAGTGCTGGAATTACAGGCGTGAGCCACCACGCCCAGCACTGTGGTATGTGGTACTGGTTGCTGCTGGGGTGAGTCTCCACACCCAGTATTGTTATGTGGTTACCGGGGATCGAACCCGGGCCCTTGCGCTTGCAAGACAGGTGCTGGAACCACTGAGCTATATCCCCGGCCCTCTTGGTTATTTTTTTCATATGCTTTATGGAATCACAAATGCAAGGCTCTGTGAGTTTCATTTTTTCCCTAAGACTTCTTCCTTATGGTGCCTAGTCCTAATACTCTTGTCTAGTTTGGTTCTGAGTGTGTACCAAAGATTAATATCTTTACATGTAGTGACAGATCCCTGTAATCCTAGCACCCTAGGAAATCCAAGGCAGAAAGATCTCAAGTTTAAGCCTATGCTAGGCAACTCAGTAACTTAGTGAAATAAAAACATTTTAAAAAGCAGGGAAAGGTTGATGATATAGCTCAATGTGAATGTCCTGGGTTGAATCCCTAGTATGGAAGAAGGAAAAAGGAAGGAAGGAAAAAAGGAAGAAGGAAGGAACAAAGGAAGGCAAGCAGAAAGAGAGGAGGAGGGAAGAGGGGAAAGAGAAAAGTGAATCCCTAAAATAATAGTAGGGTAGTAAGGAAAGAAACTGTCAGAGAATAAGAAAGAGCTCTGACATTTAAAATATGATAGTCAAGGTAGAATTTGAGGTGGTGGAATGGTATTAGAAGACAGAGTTCTTTAGGTTGGGAGCATAGTCTCTTTGGTATCACCGTCCTTATTTCTGATCCCATATATTTTAGATCAGCTCTTCTTCCCCATTCTTCCTAAATCAGAGCTTTGTTTTACTGTTTTCCAAGACCATGCTTTTGGACTTATATATCTTTGCTACTGTTTTTTAAAATGTACTGTCAGGTTTATTTTTATTAATTCCCCTTTTATATTGTTTGATTTTATTCTTTATTATAAATAATACTCCTTTTATACTTTTTGATAGATAATGCACATTTTTATCGGGTATAATTTTGGTTCATTTACATGTGTATTCGAGCCTGTTTAGACTCCCAGTCCCCTGAACAGATGTATAGTAGCAAGATTAAAAAAAGACAAGAAAAGATCTTAATACATGAATGGGGGCTTGGGACAGTCAAAGCTCTTATCTGGCCAACACACCATCTCCTGGAACTTGCTATATTGAACGTGCAGCTTCTAGAAGGGGTAAGGGGCAGTGGGTAGGCACTGACGTGGGCGAGGTCTTAGCAACAAGGGAAGGAAACTCTAGCAAAAACATCTCATAGATGAATGAGAAATCTGTTTCTTCCTATGGATTAATTTTTACCTCTGTGGGAGTTTTCTGTAAAAGTAACGCTGCTCTTTGCTGCACTGTTGTCTTGCCATCTAAGATGTCACAGCATCATGGATCACTGAGACCTCCACTGTAACTAGTGGTGTGTGGAGTTGTTCTTTATCACACACCAGCTGCTGGCTCTTCAGGCAAGCCATTATGGGTAATAGAGGCAGACTCTCACTTTTTTTTTTTTTCATTTTAAATTCTGTCTTCTGGTTATTTTGTATTATATGATACAATATTACTGACTATAATCACTCTATATAGAACACTAAGACATATTTCTTCTAGCTGGCTGATTTTGTAATCTTGAATGAATTTCTCCCTAACACTCTGACTTCTCTCCCCAGCCTGTCATAACTACTATTCTGCTCTCTAGTTCAGATATTTTAGATTTCATATATGATAGAAATCACTATTACATCTTTCTTTTACTGAAGGTGTTTTAGGCTTAAACCACCTTTTAGGGACTGTTTTAGGTCCTAGTATCTTATTCAGTCAATCTAAAGTATCTCGTTTTCATCAATTCTAAATTTTAAAATTTTAATCCTGATCTCTTTTTTAATCCAAAGATTATTTATGACTACACTTGTTAATTTATAATTCTCATAATTAAAAGAAAACCTTTATGTGGAATTTTGCTGAAAGATTAGAGTATCACACAACATCTCACTTAAATTTTTTGGATCTATTTATTTCAAAAGATATGGTTACTTGAATATTTTTATTCTGTCAGTTTTTCCCTTTTCATAGGGAGAATGGCATAGCTAGACAGACAATATATGGCATGTATTTACGAGTTATAACTGAATCAACTACAGAAGCAGAACAATTTCTCATCCCAGGATTTTTCTTTTTTTATTATTACTACTTTTTATTTAGCTGTTAGGTACTTGTTTAATTATTATGTAATTATGGTCTTATTTGATTCAGCTATTATGTAATTATTACTTTCTTGTTTAATATTTCTTTTTTCTCTATAGGCTTCTCAGGAACTTTGTTTAACAAGGGCAGTTTGGATGGCAAAAACTTGGAGGCAAGGATAATAAAAAAGGAAAAGCAGAGCAGAAATATTTAAGACGCACCCTCCCACACCCCGTGCTGGGGATTGAACCAGGGCCTTGTCTATGCTAGGCAAACACTATCTCTGAGCTACATTCTTAGCCTAAAATCTAGGATTTTTTAAGCCACATGTGGTGATGCACTCCTGTAGTCCTAGCAGTGGAGAGGTGGAAGCAAAAGAATTGCTGTGAGTGACCCAGTGAGACCATCTCAAAACAAACAAACAAAAAAAGACTTTAGAAGTGACTAGATATAATAGCAAATACCCAAGATAACCAAGACTTAATAGACAGCTGTTAAGCATCAGCCAGAAGGGAAGAGGCCTTTTTGTATGGAAAGACTGCTTTTTGCTTTGCTAGTTTTACTAAGGATATAGGAGATGTCAGTAAGACTTAAATCTCTTGAAAGGTATTAAAGGGGAAAAGGGTAGAAAATATCCTAAATTTGTGGGCTGTGGATGATTGGCACTCACAATGTATTACACATTCTTTAATTAGCAGCCAACACTTTAAAATAAAGTGGTTGTACATACAGAAATCTACATTTCCAGGATTAGTGACTTGAGTGCTCTGGAAACATTAGAATTGTATTAGAACATGGATGCAATTAGTGGAAGCTGGAGGCACCTTTTTTCCCCCTTTGGTGGTGATCAGGATGAATTAAAGGCTTTTCACATTTTATGCAAGCACCTGATTACTCAGTTTCCTCTCAGCCAGCAGCTTACTTTTACAGAGTAAGTACTGCCCTTTCCTATATGTAAGGTGAATGTTAGTTATTATTTACTCCTTACTCTTTTAAAAAGAATTACTGTAAACTTGGAATACAGAATACTATGTTTGTTTTGGAGAGCTGGTGCATGCATATAACTTATCTTGATTTTATTTTATTTTTGTTCCAGGAATCAAACTCAGAACTTTGAGCTTGCCAGACAGGTGCGATGCAACTGAGCTAAATCCTTGCCCACTTGATGATTTTTTGTTGCTTTTACTTTCCCCTTCCCTTGGTTCCTCTTCCTCATTTTCTGAAGTCTGCCATCTTGTTTTGTCATCTCTCCCAGCCCATTCCATTCTATTCCATTCCATTCTATTCCATTCCATTCCTTTCCGTTCCATTCCATTCCATTTATTAGGTGTCTTATATAAGAGAAGCCATATGATATTTAACTCTCTGTCTTAACTTATTCACTTCATATGATAGTCTTAAGTCTTCCAAATCACATAATTTCATTCTTTTTTTATGGCTGAATAATTTCACTGTGAATATACAGTATACCACATTTTCTTTATCCATTTGTTATAGGTTGGCATCTAGACCAGTGGTGGTGAACCTGTGGCACACTTACCACAGCAGGTTATTTGTTTCATTGAAAGCTCTGTTATTGTGTTTCTCTTTTAAGACAAAAGATGTTCATGTATGAGTTTTTTCCCTAAATTAAGAACTCAGTCTTCAAGTTTAATTTCAGTGTTGGTTGGCACTTGGTGATAAATAAGTGGGTTTTGTGTTATAGTTTGGTTACTTGGTCTCTAAAAGTGGAACTAATAGAGTAATTATCATCATGAACTTAATACTGAACTTGATTTGAACTTAAGATGGTTCAGGGCTTTACAGTGTTAATAGTAGACAGTATGTTAGCTTCCTGTATGTCATTTAGGGCCAAAAACAACTTTTTGACCTATTAAAACAAATCAACTTCTATACTTCATACAAGGGAAAATCTTTGTCGCAGTTTACCTGTGAAGAATGGCTCAGGTTTGGCTTGTTTGGTTTACATTAAAGACCATCTACACACTAAAAGTCTTTTCTTTTTTTCCTGCCTGTTCTCCCCTTCCTTCTCTTGCCTTCCTTCCCTTCTTTTTCTTTCTTGCCGAGTACGAAGGATCCAAGAGGCGGGTGAAGGGGAGCATGCACTCTGCCACTGAGTTACATCCCCAACCGTTTTTATTTGTTACTTTGGGACAGTCTGCTAAGAGCCCATGCCGCCCTCCAACTTGGCAATCCTTCCACTTCCACCTCCAGAGCAGCTGAGATATGTGCTGTACACATGACTACAAATATTTCTTTACAAGGACATTCATAAGGAGTTTTATATTTATCAGATTCATTATTCTCATTTTTAGTAAATGTTTTGGCAGCTTTTTTCAGCAAGGAATAATATAGACTTTCACTTATGCTGAAATTTTGCAGAAATTATGGCCTTCATTGTCAAAATTATAGAATTTATGAGTAAATTTCAAAGTGGGAGCTTTGATTTTATGCTTTATGAAAATGAACTACCGTGATGTTTCTTAATAATAACATATGAATGGATAGCATATAATAGTGAAAGTACCAAAAAGTGA